>MU864458.1:47876-82147 GCA_033296905.1 Podospora australis | reverse complement strand
GTTGTTGTGGTGGTGCAATTGATGTTTGTTGTTGTGTGTTGTGAAAAAGTGCGTCGCTTGGGGGTGTGCGTCGCTTGGGGGTGGACCACGTTATTTGATTGCAAAGATTAGCTGATGGTGCAGTGCGGCTGGCTGTCAAGATAGGCTTGGTTCTTGGCATTGCTCTGACTGCCGACCGCTGGCGAGAGCCTGACGCTGCGGCATCTTGTCACTGATCCAAAACGCTTCTTCTTCATGCTTTGCCCCATGAGCTCGTCGTTTTATTGTCAGCGGTAGGCAAGTCAGTCGCCATGGTGATAGATGGGATAAACAACCGGCGAAGGAGACATAATGAATGCTCACGTCACCATACCCCGCCAACACCAACAATGGGGTAACTCGGGTTGGTGACCTTGTTTTTCTCGTTTGGGGAATTTCATGTCGAAAAAGAGACCCGCACTATCAAACCGTGGCGCAAGAAGGCTGCCCAACTGGCACTGTCCGCAAATCAAAATCGGCATTGTATTGTGGCTCAGGCTTGGGATAGGGGTCCTTTTTGTGCGACAAGCAAACAGGAAGCGCCTGCTCTTTTGTTTTCCATGCTGGCAGTGCGGGTTTGCTGGTGCGGCTGTGTTGGAGGAGAGAAGAAGAAGGAAATGGACCCATTTTCTGGACGCCACGGAAACCTGCGACAAGTGCGCAGCTGAACCCGCTGAACCTGGACCTTGTTGAACCACATCTCTTTGCACATTCCGCGCGTACAAACTGGATCTTGACATTTTTTCTTCCTTTTCCTCTTTTTTTTCCCTGTGACTTTTATTGCTTCATAGCCCTCATCCAGCGTTTTCGAGTTCGTTCTTGGCTTGATTTCTGCGGTTTCCATCTCTTTTAACGACGGTTTTCAGCTCCCACCTACCTTTTTGACCTGTGCCAAGTTTCGAGTTCCCTGGGCAACCTGGTCCCCTCCATTTGCGCAACGACGCAATCTGCAAAGACTTGCGCAAAACCTGACCAAACGTCACTGGTTTCTGCCAATTGACTTTTCAAAATCTTTTTGCGACACACGGCGAGACTAGGAATTTAGACACCGGACGAACCAGACCCTGCAGAGAAACAGGCCACAACACACCATGTGGGACGAACTAGAGCTGGATCCTGAAAAGATCCCACTTTTCAAGCTCATCTTTCATGTCGGCCAGATCATCTTCGCTTTCGTATTATGGTGTATGGAAATAGCAATCTTCAGGCATCCTACTTCGAGGATTGTTGGAAAGAATGGCTGGACGTTCGCAGTGGTATGTCTCTGGCTATCAGACACTCTCCCAACAGAGTCTCCCAACAGACAAGGCTGGAGTGGTTGCTGACCTGTGTACCTGCACTTCAGTTCTTCCTTACGATACCGGCATGGATCTATCTTATCGGCGCTCCTCGATTTCCCCGAACCCGTAGAGCCGCAAAGCCCCAGGTGATGCTGGCGATCGACATTCTGTTCACCATCATCTGGCTCTCGGCTTGGGCGACACAGGCAGCTTATAACACCGAAAACCTTTGCGGGGAGGTCTGCGGAATCAGCAAGGCTATTGTCGCTTTCGGCGTCTTCGTCTTGTAAGTTCTCTCCGTTAGGTATATCCAATTCTTCGCTATTTCAGATTCGCTAACGCTTGAAACCAAACAACAGCCTTTTCTTCTGCGTAACCTCGTTCCTCAGCATCTGGACCCTCAAATACTACAAGTGGAACAACCGTCTGCCTGGTTACGACAAGGGCCAGGCCGGCGAGAGCAACGATATCGATCCTGACAAGGCCGCTTTCTCACTGGCCCCGCACGATGAGGAAGCCTATGCACCGGTACACATGAACGACCACGACCAAGACAGTGACCGTGACACCCGCCACGAGATCGATACAAGCTACGGTGGTGCGCGCTCGGACTATTCGGATCCCTACGGCGGCGCCCCGAGCACAATAGGTCCCGCCGGTGGAAGCACAGTGAGCGGGTACGCGGACAACCCGTTCCGCACACAAAACGAGAATCCCTTTGATGATACCTACTCCAACTCTGGGAGAGTGTCGGCGGCCGGGTCAAGGTATGCGGCACCTTCGGCTGCGGATGACTATGATGACGGCAGGACAACCCCCGCGAGGTTTCCCCAGGCGAATTATGACCACTTGCATAGGTAGATGCATCTGAAATTTTTCGCGTCACTTATTTAAAGGAATAAAAGGGATGACAGGGAAATGCATTTCATGCTTAGCAGGGGAGCAATTGTGGTAGCGCCGGCACGGAATGAATGGATGGATGGACGAAATGGAAATGGTTTATTTGTGCTTTCTTGGGATTTATTGTCTTCAGTTCTTGTTTAACATTCGGCTCCGGTATACATAACATGGTGGACGAAAGGCAGAGTGGTTCCGGCGAGGATTTTTCCACTCTGTGGAGGGGAGGAAGGAAGCGTGTTTTTCTTCGGCGTCATACAAGATACCATGAATGAAAAGAATTGTTTTACTTGCTAGCGCTAGGCATACAAGTATTTTGGGACGTAGGTGCACCTGAAGTAAGGGGTAGATTTGTCTTTTGTTTTTAACCATTCTACCTACGCAGGATGTGATGATTTTTTTTCGTTCTTTAGTTTGATTGTCGCGATCACTTACCGTTAAGATAAGTTACTTGGTTTGATTGGAGCAGGATTTGAGTCTTTGTGTGTTGTTGAGAAAAAGTTACCAACATGGGAATAGCTTCAAGCTGTGCCGTACAGTCTTGAGCCGAAATCCTGCGCAAATTCTTTAACAAAGAACAAGCGGGTTTAGCTCAGTTGGGAGAGCGTCAGACTGAAGTAATACTTCGGGACCAAGTTAATCTGAAGGTCGTGTGTTCGATCCACACAAACCGCACTTACTTATTCTTTTGCCCCTACCCGGCAAGGGGTGGGTAGTCAACATAATCTTTTTTTCGTTTCTTTCTTTTTGTTCCCACCATATGGTGTGCTTCTCGAGCTTGTGAGCGTCTGAGTACGCTGATCCTTGGCTTCATAGTCAAGAGGTTTTGTACGATTCTTCTGAGTGGTGTTGTAGCAAGGTCGGGGACTTGGAAATAATAGGAAGATATGGCTTCAATCTGACTAGAATGGCAGACCGGTTAGCAATTGCACAGACCGTTCTCTTGGACATTTCGCCCTCGAGAAGCCTCAAATAGATACCCATCTACCGTTTGGCAACCGAACAAGCAGGCACAGTCACAAGTTGTGGAAGAGCAGGTGGAAGTTTCCCAGATGCTGGTGTTTTGTGTGAGAAACGCTGAAATGTGCATTTGAATTAGATTCCTTTTTCCCGTATGAAAGAACGCCAAACGCCCCGATGCGTGTAAACGAGTCCCCCTTTACAGTTCCGTTGTGTCATCCCTCCTCCAACTGCTAAGTTGTCCATATAGCTCGCCCGTGCCCTCGTCATTGATGAGCTTTTTTCCAATTCAAATCAACTGGCAACATAATAGCTGAGCTTGTCACGACTTGTCTCCCGGACACGTCTCGTGCTATCCTCGTCTACCCCGAGGATTTGACGTAGCTCGCCCCAAGAAACGTGCCCTCTTCCCTCAACTGTGACCACCAGTCTCGCATGCTCTCCCTCGTGAATCCTTATGCCTTCCACATACCCGCCTTCTTCAACCTCCTCGTGATATCCGCCGGGGTCTGCTGCATAGGGTTCAACCTGCGATCCCTCGCCATAGCGCCGACGTTGTCCCCGTACTTGTCGACCAGCCTCTGCAGCCACTCGACCTCCCTTTCGCTCGAATGCCGCACCTGCTTGACTTCTGGCCTGCTCGCCTCCTCTTCGAGAGCTTTGAGAACCTCTGATTTTGTGGTGTCAACCCGCCCGTCCTTGAAGCCGCCCCATTCCTCGTACTCCTTTTCCTCTGCCTCGGAATCGCTCTCGAGATCGTTAAGGGGGTCGTTTAGGGGGTTGGTGTCGCGCAGGATGCGAACAATCTTGCCGTCGGCGTCCCGTTCTACCTTGACCTCGCGCACAGAGAGCAGACCCTGGTCTGCAGACTTGACGGCGAGGGAGTCGGCGGCTTCGGGGCGGATCTTGGACTTGTCGGTGGGAGCAGTGCCGCCGGTTGTCTTGCCGAGCTTGGCGACAATACCGAAGCGGGTGTAGTTCTGGGAAAGAGTTTCTTTCTTGTTCCTGTTTTTTTCAAACAAGTCAGAGCATGTTCTAAAGAGATTGACAGACAAAAATGGGAGAGCGACAAACCAGTTCTGGGCAATAATGCTGTTGCCAAGGGGGTTAAGAGCCTTCTTGCGGCGGTTGACAATCTTGACCTTGGACCGCGACGAGCGCGCCTTGCGTTTTTGAAGTTCGCGACCCATTATGTGGTTGTAATTTGATGGTGGATGTAGAGAGGTCGGTTGAAGTTGGGCCGTGGATGGATTACAGATGGTGCTCTTGACGCTATCAACACCTCAATTCAATTGCGCTGCAGTGCATTGCCTCCCAAAATTTCTGGAGATCGACCGATAAGACCATTTTTAGTGGGGTAAGATTTCTTATCGGTCTCTGTAGCAGTATAGTAGAGACAGCTGGCGGCCAGCTGCAACTGCAGCACTGTGGGCCACATCTTGTGAGTTTGCGCCCATTTGATCCAGCAGTGTCTCGCTCTTGTCCTAGATAACAGATAACCTCTCACCCACCTGATTCTCATCGACACGCTGTAATGAAAACTCACGATAGCTTCACAGCCACACTTGATCTGTCGTTCGAAGTGAATGTACCTTGAAGTACTCATTGGCCGATTTCTTACTGTGAGATGCCTGCCCTGATGGGCTAATATCACATGCAATTCGGAGCAAAGACGAAGACGACCAGTGTTTCATCCTTGGCGAAATGAGCTTGGTCTTAACAGCGTCAAGTATTACCACTCGTCTGGACCCTTTAACGACTCCAGAAACCATGCTTCATCATCGGAAATGAAGAGTCGCAGGCGGCTCACGGACCCTGAGTCTTGTTGATGTCGACGTCGAGGTATAGCCCCGCGGACAGATGATGCTGAATGGGTGACCGAAGACGACTTGCTATCGGTTCGGATCCGGCAGGTAAGCCGTGTCGGTATCTAAACTTAGGTATTCGCAGTGCTACTTTGGGGGGTTGCGCTGGAAGCAATCGTCCCTTCGACAGCAGCCTCTTCCGGAAACCTTCCAGCGCTCAGTGCTGCCCAACATCTGCTACCTATCCTCCCCCACGCCGGAGACCGAAAGCTGTAGGTAATAGCTGCTGCGCAGTAATGCCTTTCTCCAGCTATCTCACCCGATATCCGAGCTTGGAGGGTGTGCGCAATGCAAGCCGACACAATCCATGACAATCACGTCTTCCGCTGTACTGTAGTATAGCGCGCGCTCTGTCAACCCCGCGTCTTGAACATCTCGAGCTTCCTTCCTGACTGAGTTTAGCACGGGTATGATCGCGGGATGACAGGTATGCACCCAGGTAAAAGGTCCCCCTCCTTTCCGTCTCACAAGAGACAACCAACATCTTGCTTGTTGTTTGCATATGCAGACCTCTGCAGGCGGCTCACCCTTGACAATTTCCACAAGACCCTCCTTCCCTCCCCCCTCAGACCCATAATACAATAGCAGATACACTGTACCTACACAAGACAAGACAGTGTTGTAGAATCAATCTATTACGCATCGTTAAAGCCCTTGTCATCTCTATCGTTATCAGATGCATCTGCATCTGCAACCCACTTCTCTCTTCCCTTACCACTTACACCTCATGTGCATAATATCTCTTTCCCAGTTCGGCCGATGTAATGAGCTACAGCAAGCCACAAAAGCAGGTTCGAAGAGGACTGGTTGGCGCATCTCCCTCACAGATGGTGTGTGTGTGTGTGTGTGTGTGTGTGTGGCATGCATTGGACCTTGCGTCTAAACAGGCTTCTAGACGTCTTCTAGTCTTTCTAGAAGACGGCGATCAATCCGATAGTGTCGGTGATGGCGTCCACAAGCTCTCTCTCTCTCTGCCCAGTCACACTGCATGCATCTCCGCTAGGTACCCTCCCTTATCTCAAGCCAAGTCCGAAGAATTCCACTTCCAACCCACCGAAACCTGTCGGATCTCGACACAAACCTGGTCTCATCAATTTGCTTTCTTTGCTTGCAAGTTACGGATACGGGGGGGAGGGGACGGGACAACGGCAAGCGAAGGGGGATGGAGAACACACAAGCGCCACCGGCCGCATTACCCTTTCCTGCCTTCCCGTCCCTCCCTTAGGTAGGTATCCCCTTCTATGCGTCTTCTACGCATATTTTTTCTGCCTCTGTATTGTTGCGCGATCCCCTCCCCCCACGGAATCTTTCCCTCAACCAGGCTAGTCTTCTCCGGGCGGTTGGGCACACGGTGCCTGACCCTGATGACCAAGGCTCCCGGGGGACCAGTACGTACAACGAGTATGTACCTTCGTCAAGTTCTCCATCACAGGAGAACCGTTTTTCGTTGTAGTATCCATGATTGCGTGCTTGAAGAAAAACGTCGGAATCCTAAAGAGATGGAGCTCTGAGGAGGTCCCACTTGGTTCAGTCTTGGGGGGTAATTATGCTCGCGAAAATGGGCTTCGGAGGCTTGCTTTTGCTTGCCCATTTCTTTCTGCTATACATTTTGTTCACCGTCAGGTAATAAGTTGATGAAACGGTTCTAGGATCAGGGGTATGTACATACACAGACAACAACAACAACAACAAAAACAACAACCAAGAGGTGGCAAGCTTTTTCTCGCTTTGCTTTTTCCCCATCGGATGAACCGGGACCCCTAGCAAGCAGATGCAACAAGTGATGGTGAGCAAAAGAGTATGTAATAGTAGAGACATTAAGTCGAAAGTGCTCATGGGCTCGGAAGCTTCATGTATTGTATGTATTGTGATTGTACCATTTGCGCCCTAATGTGTGTAACCTACCTACCTAGGTAGCTACCCGCTTTGTACCAATGTACCTTGTTCACAGAAGAACCAGAAGAAACCCCCACACGCTCCTGAACACCCAGTATATGCGTACATGATACAATTCTCTCTTGTGTGTGCTTGTGCTTGTGAAACCAACCAAGCCAAAACCTAGTAGATAGCCATTGAATGTGTTGAAGCGTAAATGAACATGAGTAAAAAAAAAAAGGGGAGGAAGCCCTGCCTCCTAAACACACCGAGTAGCTTCATCTAGCTCTCTCGCTCTTCATCATGACAAAGGAAGAAAAGAATGTACAAAGAAACATGTAGATAGACACGCTCATGGTATGGTATAATAATCATCATAATGCTGCCAGCTCAAAACATGATCCACTCCACCTCGCTCGAGCTGCCCGTGAGCTTGATCCAATTGAATGGTCCTCCTCTAGGCGGCATCAGGCTGTGATGGTGCCCCCCGGCGGCGGCCTTGTTGCGTTCGTGGTCGAAGTGGCTGTGGCTGTTGCCGTGCTTGTTCATGTCCCCAGCCCAGAGCCTCTCCAGGACGTCCAAGGCGGCGAGGTTGTTCATGTACCCGCTCCGCGCCATGATCTCGCGGCACTTGTTGCGGACGATGTTCTGCTGGAGCTCGTTGACGCACTCGCTTCCCGCCACAAAGAGCGGCCAGAGAAGGAACTTCTCGGCGCTGCTGCCTGCCTGGAGGGAGGTGGCCCAGTACACGACTTGCGTGACGAGGTTGCGGAAGTTGTCACGGTTGCTGGGGAAGTTGGGGTAGGCTAGGCGCTCCGTGTATAAAAGGGCGGCGTAGCGGAAAGCCTCGCTGAGGGAGGAAAGGTCGTCGATTTGCGTCGAGGTAGGGGGCGGGGTGGTGCCGCCTGCGCCGATGCCGACGCCCATGCCCCCCATGCTCATGGAGGAAGGCGGAGACGAGGGCGAGTTGGGTGGTGGGCCGGTAAGGGAGGCACGAACGCGCTCGGCGTCGAATTTCCAGCCCTGCAGCGAGATGCGGGCTTCTTTCCACTCGCGCCAGAAGGTGTTGCGTTGGTCTTCGAAGGAGGTGGGAGAGTGGAAAGGCCCAGACCCAAGCATGTCGTCGTCTTCGAGGGTGGAGCCGAAGCCGTTGCCGTCGAAGCGGACGCTGCTGTTGATGGGGTGAGGGAGACCACCGAAGAGGCTGTGGTGGTGGTGTTGGTGGTGATGATCTGGGCCGCCGGGAAGGGGCGATGATTGGAAAGAAGCCCCGAGGGGGGATACGGATCGAGAGTGGGCATTGGCACGAGGTAATGGTGATGATGCAAGGAGGTTTTGAACGGGGCGGTGCTGTGAGAGGAGATTGAGTCGGCCAAGCTTGATGATGGTCCTGAAGAGCTCGCGGTCGCAACCAACGAGATTCTCGGCTCCGGGAGGTAGTAGCAAGGCATCAGGAAGAACACCGTAGAATGAGGTGTTGAGTTGCGCTTCTCTGTCGTTTACGCTGGCAGAGATGGCGTCGAAGTAGGTAAAGAGAGCCTCCATCCAAGCGGAATCTCTTGATGGCGGGTACGGCGACATCCGTCGCATACCTAGAATCTTCTTGACACCGGCAAACTGGGTGTGAAACTTTGCAATGCCAGACTCAGCCATGCGGTAGTGACATAATAATAGGATGGTGGCCAAGACTGAATCGTGAACCGACTTCTCTGGATCGTTGAGCTGCTCATCAAGAAGACGAACAGCCAGGTTTCGGTGTTGATATTCTTCAACCAGCGACTGGTCTCTAGGCTGCGAGTCTAATGGGCTGTCGATCGGACTGCCATCTAACCTCTTCTCCCCAGCTTCCATTGCGTGATGCCCGAGACTCAGCTTCCTCTTCATCCTAAGATTGCATGCGGCAAGTGCGCAGATGGCGTGCTGCAGACTTCGGCTGTTTGCTCCAAGGCGCAGGATGTGCTCTCTAAAAGGGTTATTTGGGCCGTCGATGAAGACCATACTTGGGCACATCGTTTTCTCGTAGTAATCCATGAAGAATGGCATCTTGGAAATAAGATCTGAGTTTACTTGCAGAACTGGGGATGGCGATTGGGAAGGAAAAGAGCCAGGCCATGGCGCCTGGTTTCTCTCAGTAACGCTGTGCGAAGCTGATTCCTCCTCTGTGTGCGAAGGTGCCCAGAAGGGGGCGTGGGACTGGACACTGGTGCTATATGCGTCCATGTCGGGTGTCTCAGGACCCATGCCATCGCATTCATGCGGTAGCTTACGGCTAAGCTGAGCCTCCAGACTCTCTACGTGAGACATGTGTGACTGAAGACTCGACGCCGGTTCTGAGGACGCGTAAACCAAGCTAGGGCAAGACGTCGGTGCTCTTGGCGGTTCAATCATGATGCCCGTGGGTGGGCTGTGGGCAATTGGCGAGCCATAGCTGTGGTGTGAGTTTTCATAGACGAGAGGGCTGTGGAGATACTGCGGTACGTCCTCCCTAGGGAATGAGTGAGCCATTGGTGACATGTAGTCGACATCGCTCATCGCGTCGATCGGTGTGTGAATCAGCTCTCGGTGCATCATGTCCCCAGGCATGGAGACGTTGATGTGCAGAGGTCGCGGTGGTGGAAAGCGCGGCCCATCATTCGCCGACATGCTCGATGAGAAAGGGATATGAGTCCAGCCGGGCGGTGCGGGTTCCGAGGGTGACATGTGCGACATATCGTACGGGTGAAATGGTGACACGGGCACCGATGGAGACCGTTCATGGCCATGG
Source organism: Podospora australis (assembly GCA_033296905.1). Taxonomy (NCBI): domain Eukaryota; kingdom Fungi; phylum Ascomycota; class Sordariomycetes; order Sordariales; family Podosporaceae; genus Podospora; species Podospora australis. Next base: position 72,488 of record MU864458.1, on the reverse strand, counting down.
CCCATTTCCATCTCCTCCCGAATCCGCTCATCCTGCTCAGTACCCCAATGCCCTGCCGATACAACAGAAGTCGTCCGGGATCGTGTCGTCGTTGGTGACTTGACCGTAGTAGATATGGGCGTCTTGCCATTGTTGACTGGAGGTGCCTTCGCAATGGGCAAGGACAGACCGCGAAGCTTTCCACGACTGGCCACACCAACACCCCACGTCAGTTGCGTCTTATAGCCAGAGCACTCATTGCCAATTTCCAGGCACTGAGAGCAATACGGCCTCCTCCGGTCGCACTTGACGTTCCGCTTGGCGCAGGTGAAGCAGTCATCTGCAGCTCCGCCGGCCGGCGCTCTTCTTCTCCGCTTCCTCGCCGAGGCGGCGTCCTTGGCCGCCCCCGTGTTCGGTGTGTTGATCGGGGCTGTCATGTTGTTGATGATGTTATGAGTAAGATCCACCGGCTAAAGTATTCCCTCGCTATGGCGCTGCAAGAGGTAGGGCGAAATCAAGGTTCCCGGAGGTTGTTGCTGTAGTGGTGCCCACGGGCGTTCGTGCCTCGGAGTGCAGATCCGGGCAACAGGACGGACAACAGGCAGTTGGATACACAAACAGGCCGGCGACAGAAGGCAAGTGTTATCCAAGACAAGGTCTGGCCCTCGAAGATCGAAGGTCGCTGACTGGTGTGGGTAAATGGATATTAATGTGGAAAGACTCGGGGCACATAGCACACTGCGTGGAAAGATACACAATGGAGCGTGGTATGCCTCACAGCCGAAAACCCTGGGAGCTGGGAATCTGAAAAATAAAATCAGAGTTGGATCGGATTGTAATAATAAGATGTGGTGAGGCGGGAGCAGAGGAAGGGGGCAGCAGAACCCATAGGTATATGGAATCACAAGCAGGCGACTTTTGGTGCTAGGAACAAGCGTTGCTACTTTTAATCAAAAAGCAGCTACGTACCAAGAGATTCCCGCCGAGGAACAAGCAGCACAAGCAGAGACGAGCAGCGGGCTGCATGCAAGCCTCATCCTTGCCTGGCAACCTCCCCCCCCCCCTTCCAGTCCCCCCCTCCCCCATCTCTCTGTCTCTCCCAGCGCCCCTCTCCCACAGGTACACCCAGGTACTTCCGTACCCGACAGGGGTTCGAGGGCAGATCAATCGGGGGGCGGGCGCGGCGGTCCTGCAAGTGGTGCAACCTGGAACGGCCACGAACTGGGCGAACAACAGGTGACGGGAGTTTTGCGAGGTGGAGATGGAGAAAGAGAGACAGAACGCCAAGGAGGACCTGTCGAGTCCCACCTCATCCATCCACTCCAACACCCTTCTGCCATCCCAACCCATCGACCAAAAGCCCTGGTCGACTGTAGGTATCTGCGTGTCTGAGTGGTTGACGACACTTCACCGGGGGCGGGACACAGGGAGGAACTGTGACTTTTTGGAATTGAAGGTCGGTCTGCGCTCTTTTGCACTATGAATTTCTGCGTATGAATAGTAAACGGATAGTTGCTTTGATGAGACGGAAGAATAAGAGACGACGGGAGGGAGACGAGACGGACGGTAGAGGTGTCGGTCGGTCGGGCGACGGTTAACGGCCCAACCTTCAAGGACCCCTCGCTGAAGAGAGCCCTGGACGGAGGAACCTATCAGTGGGAACCAACCCCCACCTGAGAACCCTCAACCCACAACTTGACGAGATCTCGATCCCATGTCAACCTTTCTCGTCGACGGCGGTAAGCATGATGCATTGTTTTCGGACATTTGCGCTCTTGTTGTGATATACCCGAGGTGTTTCTCAGATATCAGTTACAAGAACTTCCGGGCTGCTCTTGTTAAGGCGTTGGGCTGGCATGGATGTCCTTGCGAGGTACCTATGGTTACAGGGCTCTCGGATCGCTAATAATTGCAGGACATCTCCAATGAGTTGCTACAGTGGGATTCTATCGAGAGCCGATGAGCTTGTGTTTTGGCGACTCCGAAGTGCCAGGCGAGGGGAAGGGGGACATTGGATGGAACAGGGGGGAGAGCAAGACGAATGAATGCGAGTGATGTGTTTGTTTCCTTGCAGCCATTGATTTTCGAGGGTTGGTTGGTGGGAGGGGTTCAATGGGAGTTGTTTGGCTGCCCGGGGAATGCAGTGCACCACCAAGCAAATGCATCAGCGCGGGGGTTGCCTTCCACAGCAGTTCCAATGCGAATTGGCTCCGGGCCATTGTTGGATTCTAGGTAGCTCACTGATGAATCTCCATCTCATATCGTCATTTTCCTCAACATTTCCTCAAAAACGCTCCGTTTTACAATTGCCGATGTTCGCTTTCAAAGTAAAAGCAGGTAGGTATTCGTATACCGAGGTTGTTTCTTAGGGCCTCTTTTCTTCCTTTGGTCCCTCCATTATAACCAGGTGGATTCGTTCTTCTGCTCTGGCCCTGGCCCCGGCCCTCATCGGGGTCCATCTGTCGACGGCGTGTCCCGCCTTTATTTACATTTACATCTAGATACAACCTTGTCCTTGTACATACCGGTATTTGCGAGGTTCGCAGCAGCTGCTGTGAATCCCGATATCTCGTCATCCCATACATACATATCATATCATCAACGGTCGTTCCGCTTTCTTCTTCTTCAGCGGTCCAATGCAGCTAGGCCCGAGCCAACCACCACACCTCAGCACAGTTGTCTCTTGTCACACCTGCTCGCTGTGGCCTAAGTAGACGTAATTGCAGAGGAAGTAATATATTGCGATAGGATAGCAGCCTGTCAGCTTCTGTCAATGTCATGTGAGGCTCTCCTTCAGATAGTCTAGATGTCTGCTGTTATTTCGGTCGACATCATTCACCAGCAGAGGTGGAAAACACGCGATGCTATACATTGCAGCACAAGCTCTGCGAGGGAGTGGGGGTCACCACCGCTCAACTCGATGCTGCAGTTACGGTTGCGTTGGGTATCCCGTCACCAAACTAGTGACAGCATTTTAATATATTCACCCAGTAGTTATCTTGGTTACTGGGTCAGAGAGCATTTGGCGGTATGCAAATGCAGCATCACCACTGGTAAGCAGCACGCGAGAGTGGGCACAGCCAACCCCAAATCCCCTCGTGAGGTCCTCGAAGAGAGAATGAAGGAGGGAAGTTCATTTTGAACCATCACCATCGTCATCGTCATCACCACCACCACCACCACCACCACCACCACCTTCACCTTATGCACGCTGCTGTTCTGTTACAGGAAAGATATTCGACAAAAATAGCTGGATAAGGAAGACCACAGCAGTTCCCTGATCAAGATGGATGGATGGATGGGTTGGGAATGGATGGGGATGCTGTCAAGTTTCTTGGAATCTTTGCTGTCGAAAATGCGCCAAGATGGTGTGCAGGACGCTGATCGCGGCCGAGGGGAAAATCGAGACCAATCAATCATCACCAAAGAACCTTCCACGCATGCTTCCACGAAGCTTCCACGCGGAAGCGCTAAGGTATCGGCGACCTAGCTTAGGCTTGTGGTGGCCACCTCACAACCGCTACACGTCAGTAGATTTCCTTCTCGACAATAAACAATGCGTCTGTCAGGCCAGACACCGGGGCTGGTCCTGGAAAAGTAACGAGGCTATCTCGAGGTTATCAGAAACATAGGTATGCGGGATAATTGGCCATCATCCCATGTCGAAACGGAGTCCACCGGAGCCGCTCTTGGAACCCTGGAGCCCTGCAAGAAACGGAGGACGAGGGGGGGGAAACTCGGCAACGGCAACAAGCCACACAATGCACGACATCGTCTGAAATGGCGAATTCGCTTGCTTTTTTCTCGACGAAAGGCTGCTTGCAACACACCACACCACACCACACCAAACCACACCACAGCAGTAATCCCACTATCTGCCTCGCCACTTAGGCCTTCATCAGCTTCGTACAGGCCGATGCTGTTTGGCTGAAGTTGACAAGAACCCCTAACAGAAGTTCCCTGATTCCCAGATGCCAAGTACCGCCACGCATCTCTCACTGACGAAGGAGAGGGCACCACCTCAAAATCCTAGACATGACCTACACTCGCGATGCCTGTCCTGGAAACTATCTCCTCGAATATTCCAAGTGTCAACTCTCACATGTACAAAATAAGGAACCATTTTGCGCCAAGAAGGGGTCCGACAGGAGACCAGTTGAGCACCTCAATCAAAAGACTCGTCCTGGGGAATCGGCGCCCCAAGATTTCACATGAGGACGGAGTTGACCCTCGAACCCGGTAACCAATTCGTCGTCTACGTGCCGCGTTCTTATTACAGAGTTCGGTATACCAAGTAGGACACCTTGTTATCGCCAGAATTTCACTCACTGAGATATGTAGTCAGAGCCCCTCATATCTCCAAGAGGCATTGTGGGGGTCTCAAGAGGGGCACGAGGGGTTAAGACAAACTTGGTCGTCGTCGCCGATATCTCCTTGTTGCTCTCTGCAGGGCTCAAGCAAGACACTGGGAGGGGTTCACAGGGTTAATGCCTGCGACATCATCTCCACTTGAGAGCCCCTACAACGGAGTTATTTGCCCTCGAGACAAAACCGGAAGAGATAAAGTACAGTCCACGGATACACCCGAAAACAACGGCGTCGTCCTTCGATGGTTGCGTTCAACACCCGATGTGGAGATTCGTCCACCGCAAGATCAACAAGCCGCTGGCCAAGATGAACCACCAAACCACCGAGGCTTCAGTCCTAGGCTTTAAAGCTGCCAAGCAGTATCAAGATGTAGTATACAGCGACAAGCTCGATTTCTTGGTGGTATTCGTATGCAACAATGGCATTGCAAGCCACCTGCGGCTGCATCTCTTCCCAGCGCTAGAAGGAAGAGAAAGATGCACAGAAGCTTTTCCCAACTTGCGCCCCACAATTCTCGTCTCGTTTCCCCATGTTCTTAAAAGACAACATTCGCAGATGCACAATCGTCGAAAACGGAGTCCAAAAGGCCTGTAATTTAGAGCGAGACACCACTGGAGCCCCCTCGTGAGCATCTCCGCCGTATCCACCACCAAGCGCTTGTGTGATAGCTTTACCTAGCCCTCGCGACCTTTTTAGCCTCTCGAGGGAACTCTTTCACATGTCGAACCACATGGCAGGTTTTCATCCTCCCCATATCTGGCTCCCACTGGCCAGTGCGCAGGTGGTGATGTCGATCAAGTTCCCAGACGCTGGTTTCGGTACCGCCAGGCTGGCCGATCGACACACTGAAGATCTCTCAGCTGAAGAGGGTCTCAGAAGGTTTTATGTCGGGAAGGCTGCGGATATCATACAAGAGCTGCCGCCCACTTGTTCGTTCACGCGCCACGAGAATTGACGAATCTCGTGAATCTCCAATCGCAGCCTTCAACTGGCACTCCCTGAGATTCCAACGTTTGAGAGGATGGTCGAGGGAACGGGGTTGACCGCCATTATGGGAATTTCCCCTCATTCTGCGGCCTTGCGAACTACACCGCTTCAGGCAGTCTCCGAGGTACATCTGCAATTACGATTGGCTGACTGAGGTCATCCAACCAGACTCTTGTTGACAACCCGCGTTGTCGGGGACCGGGTTGCCCAAAGCTCAAGAGGATGTGGCTGAGAAACGGCCCTTTTCTTGCCTTTACAAAGTTGGCTTGCGGCACTGGCTTGTGTTCCCCAATGATGCGGGCAGCTGGCAGCTGGCTTTGGGTTGTTGTTGTTGTTGTTGTCGCGAGACACCATTTCCCCGATTTCGCCTCAGCACTGTCTGTGGCCTCACCACCTGGCGACTTTTTCAGCTCCAACACCAGCTGAACGAGACGACGCACGGAGCAGAAACGCCATAATTCACCAAGCCCCGACGCGAGGCTCCCTTATTCCACATGATATACTTGTAGTTGCGCCCTAGACATAGATGTGTTTAAGATTTCGCCGAAACTATGCCAGCAACCATACGAATAATACTTCATAGTTTGTTTCGGTTCGGAGATTTGCGCTAGGCAACCCAGAAAGAGCAAATCCTCAACCAGTCTTGACCTTTGGACGGGCGAGCGGTACCTCGATGCATGGCAGCCATCCGGATTCTCAATGTCTCTTGCAGCCTGCCCGCCGCCCGCCGCCTAAGAAGAGAATGACATATGTAAAGGCCAACACGACCTGAAATGAGGAGAAAGGATAACAGAGAGATAAAAGTTGCTCTTTTCTTTAAGCTTTTTCGTGCGAGGGGCACGGCATCCTCTGACCGTTTGAAGGCCTTGCGGATGGAACGTTGCAATCTTTTGGCGCTATACCTGCACTAGCTTAGCGTAGATGCTCCGTTTAAGACGAAACAGCGCAAGGATGGGCGGCGTGAACGGCGAACAGTCGGCAATGAGAAAGAAAACGGGAGAGATTTAGCACGGCCCTTTCTTCGCACCCCGCGGCTTGGCCCTGGCCCTAAACCCTTTTGGTCACCGAAGGCAACGGTTTAGCTCACGGTGCATCGCGTCAACGGCTAGGTAGTAGGGGTCAGCTGGGGTTGGTTTGTACCGCTTGGTACCTTTTTTTTCGATTTTCGAGACTAACCTTGGATCTTGCGTGAGTGAGGGTCGTCTTTCTCGTTGCTTAAACGCCACGGATTTGTTTAAACGAGCGTCTAAACGACAATGTAATGAGAGAGCGTAATCACCCCGATGTCCCAACCGGTATGGAGAAAAGAATGAAGAAAAGATCGATAGATGCAGGTCGCCGTAGAAAAAACCGTTGCCACGGAACTTTTGGGGCCTTTTCTCGGGATTGTCTCTCCATCACAACGGCGAGCGGCGTTATCATGTTCGACAAACCCGTCCCATAACAACCTCTGGTTCGTCAGCGCCGAGTTGTCGATCATCTTGATGATTTCTGTTCCCCTCGCCACGGAAATCCTCCGCGATGATGGGTGAGGGGAACTGTGAGACGGTAGACGGTGGACGGTTGGACGGATATACGCGGGGCGAATGACAAGACAGGATTCGCTCAAGAGTTCTAAGTAACCCGTCGTAGATCTCCTCAAGAAAGAGAGGTAGCTCTTTTCCCCTATTCTGAAATCACGGGTTAGTAAGCTCAGGAAAAGGGGTTTTGCTGAGCAGCACTGTACGGATTGCACCTGGGAAGTGGAACAGAGGATAGCTTCAGAGTGTTCCAGGAGAACCTCTACACGGGATAATACGCCATAAAACAGTACCAAATCACTGGAATGGACGATATGCAAAAATCTCAAGTGACAAGCAAATTACCTACCTACCTACCTACCTACCTACTTCGCCCAAGCATCAATCACCACATAATCCTCTCGCGGCTCGCCCGGTAACCCCCAATCCAACCCTCCGGCACCTTTCACAAAGCTTTTTTTTTTTTTTTTTCTCCCTTTCCTTGAGCTATGAATAGCATCAAGCTCTCACCACCATCAACTGAACTTGCAGCCAGCCAACAGTCAGCCAGCCCTACCACAACGGTTTGGGAGGAGCTTGTCTTTTTTAATATATATCCCGTCCTTCCTTACCACCCACCCCCCTTTTTCTTTCCTCTCCTTCTTGTCTCGTAGAAGAAGAAGAACCACGACTCTGGGAAAGCGTGGGAAAGCAAGAATATCTTTGTAGGTATGTATGTAGGTAAGAAAACCCCTCCCTTCCTCCCTCCCTCCCCCCAACGAACATGTGGTTTAATATATTGCAAAAGGGAGTCAGGTGTAATATATGCATGCCGCGAGAGCAGCTGTGCACAGCCCACCTAGAGAGAGAGGAACAATATATTGCTCGTGCATGCATGGAGCTAGGGGGTGGACATACTGTCACAAAGAGGCTTCCATGCTTCGTCACGGGCCTGGCCTTGCTGACTTTCAGTGGGTGGTTTGCCCATGCCCTCGCTTTCAGGTCGTTGTTGGTGATGATGATGCTTTTTTCTGAGATGAAGCTGATGATTGATGATGCCTTGCAGCAAAGTGTCTCACGGTGGGTGAGTGAACACACGGGTTTTTCGAAGCAAAATATATGTGCGAAATGCAACTTCAAGCAGAGGTAGGTAGGTTATGTAGCACTTGTCACACACCTACCCAAGTGATTCCATAGGTAGGCATCTTGGACCACGTGCGGTGTGAGTTGAAGGAGGGAGGGAGAGTACTATACGATATGCAAGTTCTCGTCCGAGCCGATCCGAGGGAAGGGTTGAATGGACTGTCTTGTCCTGTCTTTTCCAGGTTTCTGTTATCGTACTACTTGATGCATGTTGTTTCCGGAGGCTCATCATGCATGGATGAATAAGGATCGTGATGCTGCAAGCTGGGTCGGTCAGTCGGTCGGTGGGTTTACCTCGAGGTTAGGTAGGTTCTATGCATGTTGCGTAAATTTACGGTTACACATGTCCACGCGGATGCAGGCAAAGAGGAGTTACCTGCATACATGGAGTGTTGAAGCCTGGGAAGGAGTCAAAGGGAGGTGTTGTTATTTAATCTATTCTTTTGGCTTCGTTTAGGTAGGTAGGTTGGTTGGTTGGTTTAAAACAGATGCTGGTTTGGGGCAAGGCATGGCTAGAATAGACCTGCAGGACTTGCCTTTTGCGATGTGAAGGATATCGTCATTCTTGGTTGATTATCTTTTAGTTTGTGGTTGGCAATAAACATGTAAGGTATTTTCTATTTTGGATTTGAACGAGAGAATCTTTTCGGTGATGCCTGGGGAACCGGAAGAGGTTGAATGGGGGGGGGTGATCACTGTGGTGGATGTCCTGGAGGAGAGAATGGACGGGTTGGACTGGGCGAGATGTCAACATCTTAGGTACATTCCCTGGTCTTTCTATGTCTGCTCTGTGGTGCCATACCGTACATACCTAGTAAAGGGGTAAGCAGGAGTCTAAGCCATGCCGATTTACACCAACTCCTCACGCACGAGAAAAACTCCTTCTCGGCAAGAGGGAGTCTGCCTGTGGGCAGTGAGACTCAAGCTGAGGCGAGACCAGGCTTCCTTTATTCTGGTTCTAGGGTATGTGTAGAAGGCCATAGGGAGAAGTCTTCTCGGTTGTATAGCATGTCGTAGGTTTGTTGTTTCACGACGATGTCTATCAAAACCACGTACATACCACGCGGCCAAGAAGTAGTTGTGATATGTTGGCTGTTCATCCGTCTACTTGTATGCCTCGGTATTCTTTGAGCTAAGGGTTCAGTGCCTGGTGACTATTTGCCGTCTTACACTACTTAGGTGATAGATCAGATAGAGCTTCGGAAATCAACACGAGAAATCTGTGACAAGAGTTTTTCTCTCTGAGCAAGTATAAAGAGGGACAAGTGATGGTTAGATATTTGTTGCCCTCTGCGTGGAAATGGAACTTATCTCGCCAGCCTCTCAATGGGCTTTGTAACCCATCATGACGAGATCCAATACTCGGCTGTGATATAAAGTGTGGTATCCGAGGCTTGACTGGCGACATGTCTGGAAGGGCACAAGAAACTACCTACCGTAGGTATCTGAGGCCGAACGATGAATTCTGGCTTGTTGAGCGGGTAGAAGAACTTGCGAGGGCCTGTACCAGCAGAGGGTCTTTTTAAGACAGCGCATTTTCCAGCGGTAGGAATGGCAATCCAACAAGAGAGAAGCTCTAAAAGATAAGAGTGAAGCTCCATGCCATACTTCTTCCCGGATGGGAAAACGATGTGAGAAGAATCCCTTGCCGTACATAGATGGGTTTAGTATCTAAGGTATCTACATGAGACAAGTTAAAGGTGAACCAAGCACAGGCACCCGCTTGCGTCCTTCACGATCCCAATACCATCGGGCTAAGCCGCATATTTCGTCCTTGACCAAAAGTAAGGAACAGGACGCACCTAGCAGGGGAACAAAACGAGATCATCAAATCACAAGGGATACTACCTTATGTGCTATAATCCAGCATAAAAGGTGAAGTAGATACCCTCTTACGAGTCCGTCGACGCCGTTTAATTCCCAATGTTGCCAGAGGTACCTACGTGATAGTTTACATCACGATACTTCACCTTTTTCGAGATGACTACTTAATGGTACCTAACCCGAGTACCTACTGATGAATCAGCTTGCTAGCAGTGGTTGACAATTCGTGTGTTTGACCCGGATAGCATAAGTTCCGACCGAGCAATGTCTGAGACACAAAGCACAAAATCAGGGTCCTGTTGTTCCTATTTTCAGGAGAGGAGGGGATACCCAGACAAAACTTGAAGTTGATGACGAAACTTGGGGGAGAGGAGAACCTGGTGGCGTCCAAGGGGAATGACGCGCTCAATGTCTCAGGAACCAGCCTGGGACTTTCATCTTTATCTGTGGTGAAGGGTGGTACACACTCCAAACTACCATAAGCGGCTGCGTTTCCAAGACCTCGAAGCTGTCTTTTGTTATTGAAGCCGAAAGATGTCGGCCTTTCTCTGTAACATTATCAAGATATTTGCCATCGAGGGTAAATTTATGAGTAGAAGATTAGGGCGTTCAACCCGTACTTCAAGTACATCCAACATGTAGTACAATGAGACTTGGATATATACACCTGCAACGCGCAATGTCTTTCTCGTCTGTCGGAGACATTCTGTTTACTCATAAGTGATGCATTGACTCTCCGTCGCCTGACAAAAGGAAGAAGAATAAGAAGAGAATAAAGTACTAAGAGTTGGACACAAGCTATGTCGACATATTAGGTCACAATACGTACCACTATACTCGCTTCATGCTTCTCTGTATTAGCCCATCTATGAAGATATATGCGGTTGGATTTGATCCGGCCTACAATTCTCTCTACCCACTCTTAGAGTACCAAGATCGAGTATTCTTTGCCAAATCAAAGACTAGGTCCAAGTTTCCAAGTTTCCCCACAGTGACTAAGGGAGTAGCATACTGTTCGCAAAGTTGTTGATATCGACTATCCATTCACCAGTAATCTTCAAGTAAGATGTTCTAAGTGACATTCTTGTGGCTATGCCATCTCTAACGGATGCCGTCCCTTGACAAACAAGCAATGGGAAGGTGGTGTTGTACATAACAGACGGACAGCTAGTTAGTCAGACAGAGATGAGGCTGAAGCCACTTGGAAGATGTAGCAAGCGTCTCATCTTGGTAAAACCCATGAGTACCTTTATATATGCATGGACTCGAACGATAGAGACGTCAAAAAGTGATTGTACGATGCTCCAGATTACCCTGTCGTCATAGATGTATGAACAGGTAGAATCCATACTTTAGGCATGGTCCATAAGACAACAAGTAAACTTATACGTACCTCAGTTACTAAGAACATCATACATGTTCAAGCCATAGGTTTCCCAGTCCCGCTACCTTCCAGGATAGAGTTAAGATGCTAGGAAGCGAGATAGTAATAAACAACATGCATGCATGTATTTACGGGACTGATCATTTCAGGTACCTCTAACTTGGGTACATGTAGAATACTTCAGATCGAGGAGGACGGGTTGGACCTAAAGCTGTGCCAGTCGAAGGTGTTGAAGATCTCCCAACAACGCCATTTCGAAAGGTATGATGCGTTTCCAGACATTTAGCCTGTCCAGAACCTCAATACCTCGAACTCTTGGTGTTATGGTCATAATTCCACGAGGGATAACGACCTGGTAACTCGAAAAGCGGTAAAAATTGCTAAGCCACAACCTGTGTAAGCTATCTACTTGAAGACTGACAACATTAGTGATATCTGTGTAAGCGACCGGTGAGCTTCCAGTGCTCTTGAGGAAACGCGGACTTTACTCTGGCAGCGAAAGCCAAGGAGGAGACATCCTGACGCCGAGAAAGATTCCTCGGGTGAGTACGTCTATTGCTTTCGTTGGAAAGGGCTTATCAAGTGGCTTTGTATAATATTGGCCAAGAGCACCAGGATTGTGGTGGGACGAAACAGGGAGATCTCATGGAAGAAGTACATATCGCCATAAGCATAGAGTCAATTGCCTGTTTGACCAGTAAGAGGCAGCAGAGGTAGCTCAGACCATCGCTTTGTCAAGTTATTTTTTTCCGTGTGGACATATCGCCAATCTTAACTTGACATTATCCCATCTGCCCCGTGCTGGACAGCATGAAGGTGCCTTGGTGGCAGGCCAGTACCATACGAAATCACGAAATACACTCCGTTAGAAAGTAAGAACCGGATCACCCTGCAGGTACCCAAGTAGGAGGAGCTTTCATAGAGAGGAACGTTATTATAGACATAATCTGTGCGCAGCAGGAGTCTGTCTACTAAGTTTGTGTATGTGAAGTGGCCTGAACTCAGGGGCTAGGGGTAGATGCACGTGCACGAAAATGCCCGTCACCTGGGTTACCTGTGATGTTTAGAACCGCGGTCTTGTCCAACCGGCCTTCAGGTTCGACCAGGAATCCATACCCTGCGAATCAAATACACAAAGTGTAGTGAGACGTTAACGCAGATGCGCATATTTACTTCAATAATTCACACATCCAAACCCGCCGGGTGAGAAGTTTAAACCCTCAAGTGCCCATAATATGATATGCATCAGGTATGCAACGTGCCTCCTGTACGACTTCTATTGGACGGGAAGTGCCGCTAATGGACAGTTTGCATCTTCTGAGGCCAAATATGAGGAGTAGACCGACCAAACGATCAAAGGACTCGCTGAGTCAAGGTGATAGATGGAACGCAAGTTGAGGCCAAGACGTGTCCCGGTGAACCCATGGCAAAGTAGGGTAAGCAGATTGCATATGTGTATTGGAGGCGGGACGGGACGTAGGGCTGAGAATTCAAGGGATCGAAAGTAAGTCATGGATGGGTGCAGTCACTTACCGCTGACATCATACCGAACGGGTTTGGTTGACGCAAGTGTAAGGGGGGTGGGGGGGGTTCATACTGTACAGGCCGGACGGCCGAGTTGAAGAATGAGCAGACACTCATCAGCTCCCAGCCGGTTCCCGACCATCATGGAATGACAGCCATCACGCACTTGCTGAAAAAATCGCCGACTCCCCCATTCCCAGACTTCTTAAAGCTCAGCTTCAACCCGTCATAAACTTTCAGGTGCTCGAGCCCCCACAGAAGCTCCCCACTCCACGACGCCCGTCATGAAGATAACACAATGAATATACCTATCAGCAAAGTTCATGCATCGGCGGAGAAGAAGCCACCGTCGGCGGTGGGTAGACTTCCCCCACGTAGGCATGTAATGGCTGATCTGGTGTTCCACGAACAGTAACCCACGCGAGAGCCTGGTATTCAGACTCCCGACATGACATGTTCTACCAAAAGAACAGCCGCTTGAGGTTATCAGGTTTTCCCAATTTGATCAACCATCATGAACGGCTTCAGTGTTCAACCCTCAGCCCTCATAGGCAAAAGAGGCGCAAGCCGTTTGGTCAAGGCTATTGGCCAAGCAAAGGGCCGGGACGAGCGCCATGTTTCCTAGCCTGGAGAGCAAGGGGTGTCGATATAACGAAAAGGGACGAGTACAACTACTCCGCAGGCCGACCACCTTGGCCAGAGAGATGCTTTCATTCCCAGCCAGCCTCCTGTTCCTTGTCCTGGACGCCGTTTTCCTTTCCCTGCACTAGCGGGTTGGCGGCCGACGGCCTTCTGGGGCCTCATAGGCGAGACATAGATCGTACTATTTCGGCAAGATGGGGTGAAGGGCGGGGACAAGACGACGCCAAGGGCTGGCTGTCGGGGTGTTTGAACGCGGCACGGGATAAGGAAAAGGAGAGGTGAGGTGAAGGGGGGGATCACTAGGAAGACCGAACCCACGTGAGAGTCATGTTATTGACAGGTCATCGAGAGAAGATGAAGAGACGAGAGCCTGCTCAGCTGAGCACGTGCAGATCAGTCAACTTGGAGGACGAGTAAAACTGCTTCGAGCAGTGATGAGGAACAGGTGAAAACATGAAAGATGACGGAGACGTGCATGCTTAGTTGCAAGAGGACAGTGACTAGGCCAGAGGAATGGCCAGGTAGGAACGGTGAATGAGACTCTTCTGGAAAACCCAAGCACATGACATTCGACCTGTTGACTGTGGCTGGCGGTAACACGCGCTAATCCCCAGATGTTGGGCAACTCGACCCGAGCAGACGGTATCTGGCTTTGTTGAAGATGACTCCTGTCAGGCCAGATTGGCTCGAGAAGAATTGAAGGAATATGTTGATAAAACGATGATAGGATATCCAAGGGGATATGAACAGACCCAAAGATAGGAGAACCGTGTTCCGTGGGTTTGCTCGATAGTATTTTGTCGTGTTTTGGTGATACCTTCACACCATCTTCGAGTCACGTTACTGGAGAGGACTCCAAAAGGAGGGCAGATCCTGCCGATGCCCGTCTGTGTAAGCCACCAATAAGGTTTGCGGAACCCCTGTGCACCTGGGATGAGCCCCCTGTCAGCGTGATGCTTGGCGGAAAGCCACTGACCATTGAACAAGCAGGGACCAGAGGGATGATGCCATCCTCGACGAGGCGCCCGTCGCCAACGGGATGGTAAATTCTCACCGCACACCCGTGTTTATTACCGTCTGCGATCGTATGGCTAGACTCGGCTTTTGTGGAGCATCAAGAGTTTTTGCCTGCGTCGTCGTAGTGGTTATCGTCATGTTGCAATGCGTTTGTCGTCCCCTACAGGCTCGCCGTCGTCCTTGCGTACATGTAGTCCAAGAGGCAGCCATTCAACTGCATATCAATGGTAGGCGATGGCCTCTGTGACACGTCACTAGCCTCACTGCGATTTGGTTATGTATCGGGGTTCGCGATGGTCCCAGGGCCCTGGGTTGTGGCGGAGCAGGGTGCAGAATGCCGGAGACAGCGCTGCATCTGGATGATGGCCTCGGCAAACGCACAGACAAAACGGGCGTTGGTTGCCACCACCAGCCTCATCCCCCTTGGCTACGGACGGTGGGCTACCAAGTAAACGGACGCAGGTCCCAAATCGAGAACCAAGACCAAGAGGTCCCAACTCTCGTGTGTCTTGCAGAAGCTTCATGCAATGAGACTGCAGTCGGGCGTCATATCTTTGATTTGCTGTTTGTATTCGTACCGGCTTGTCCGTTTGAGGTTGGACGAGTGGTATCGTCTCTCTGAAGTGCCCCCCCCCCCTTCCTTGAAGAATCGCCTTGTTGCCCCTTGGCGGGCTAGCAGAAAGGTCTCGGGATATGGAGCTGCTGCATGAGCCTTGTTCGGCTTTCAGCTGTTCCACTTGCCATCGTGCATATCGACGATGTAAAGGGGAAACACTACAGGTGCACGACGTGTTCTGTCTTTTCCTCTCGTGACCATCTTGGTAGGAGCAGATACTCTGGGAGCAACTGGCGGTGTATTTCAAAATGCCGTGACTGAGAGTCTGGAACAGAGAAGACAATCGATGACTCTGTCAAAAGTCAACCCCGCTTCGAGAGAAGCGACCGAGAATTCAGCGAGGATTGGCAACCTACCTACGAATAGTAATGACCGGGTGCGCAGCGTTCCCAGCCGTACGGAATACCGTACACCGCATGCGAGGGTTTGGTACCATCCCGCAATCGGTTTGCATATCCGAGTAAGACATGCATGCGAATATGTATACAGCCGGCCGTCAAACTCTCATCGTGGACTCGCACATTTCATCTCGTCGTACCCGT
Source organism: Podospora australis (assembly GCA_033296905.1). Lineage (NCBI taxonomy): Eukaryota > Fungi > Ascomycota > Sordariomycetes > Sordariales > Podosporaceae > Podospora > Podospora australis. The sequence goes on along the minus strand of MU864458.1, from coordinate 56,963 downwards.
ATGTGCCAGAAGAGGAACTTGCAGTAATTAGTCCGCGTTGCTAGCCTGTCGAAGATGACTAGCACAATTTCTCTCGGGAGATATAAATTACGGTGGTGTGCACCGTATCCGAATAGATTAAGGAAGAATTTTCTGATGGAGGAGTTGGGGTGTTCTGGATGGCGATCTCGAAAGATGGAAGGACAAAATTGTAATTCTGATTGGACAGAAAAGATGGTATACTGACCAATGAGAAAATCCAAGCCTGGTTGATTCCAGAGACTGCGGGGCAGCAACCAGTGAGGACGAATGAGATGCAAATGTGCGGCGGCTGTCCAAACCATGGCGTCTCGGTTGGGTGGTTTACGGTATCCATAAGTGAGGAAGCAGACGCAGATGCATATGCCATCCATCGTCTGTGTGGAACATGCTCGTACTGTGTATCCATCTATACCTCGATCAATCGGTTCAGCTTTTGAAAAGATGACAGATGCTGTACTCCCACATCTCGGCCGATAAATCGTTATTCGCAATTGACAATATCGTTCATTTTGTACTTGGTAAGATTCTTGCAACTTGTGGGCGGGGTAGAGATGTCTGACTTTCTGCCTCCACAGGATGGTCTGGAGCGTCGTTGGACAAGCACGAGCAAAGTGGATCGGTTGGCAAGGGCTGCCTGGGGGATCGACAGCATGGGCCATGGGGGGGAGGGGGTGTGGCGGGGAGACATTGACCTCTCTGTCGATTGATGAGTGTTTCAACGCGCAAGCCATCATGTCAAAGTTTGGTATCCGAATCCTCTCTTCTCTTCTCTTTCATAGGTGTTAATCGATGATCTGGCAGAAGCTGTTCTGTTTGAAGGCGTGATGATGATGAAGCACAGGTCCCAAAACCAACCAACCAAGCCGGTACCTTGCCTAACGTAGGTATCCACCGGGCTCGCAAAACTTGGGATGGCATTTTGGGGTTCAGACTACACAAACATCAACGGCTTCACCCATCACTCAGAAGGAAACAACCGCAATTACCCGAGACCACCACCACGCCCATTGACGCCGCTCAACTCCCGTTTCCCCCCATTTTGCGCCGCTCAAAGTTGGCGGCGGCAAACTGTTCCCCGTTTCCAACCGCCTCTGCAACGCTCACCTTTTGGTTTGTGTGGATATCTTGGTCTTGATCCCAGACCTTAAGACCGTTCGCAATATGACTATAAGAGACACTTCCCGTGGCATTGCCCACAAGCAATATCTGGTGATTTGCAATACAGGAACAGTCGTGACGAGTGTGGGCACTGCACTGAGGGAATTGAATTGATCAAACCCAAAATGCAGGAAAATTGGCCGCGTGCAGTTCGGGGGTTTTGCTGCCCAATGGTACTTTGAAATCTGCCTTTTGCGCCCTCATAGGACGTGTTCAGTCCTGCAGAGACTGGGGCTGTCTTGCTCGCATCGCGGCGCAGATGCCAGCAGCGGGCATGCAGCCTCTCAGGTGAGCGAGGTTTCTCGCCCTGCCCGGTCCGGGCTCCACCGCGCTTGTTCCTTGTCTCCACTTTTGCTTGGTCTTCCTGGCGCTTGACCGCCAACGACTTCTTTTCTTTGGCTGGTCGTCGTCAGGTTCGGCTGCCTCGACCCATCAATTTTTTCGACTCTTCCAATTCTCCCAACGGCTCAGGTGCATGCATGCACTCGCCCTGCTCATCCAGTGGCTTCCTGGTCGTCTTCGCTTTCGCCCGTCCTGCATCTCCTATGTTCCTCCTGTCGGGTGACTCAGTACCTTCATTGGGAGCAGTCAAACTGGTCAATGGTAGAATGGCCACTGGCTGTCTGGTCTTCCTCTCTGGCTCTCCCTGCATCTTTTTCTCTCTGCCCAATCCAGCCAGGTCATCGGTCATGCTCATTGCATCCGAATCCACCTGACTTGCCGACATCCTTTGCTTTTCAAAGTTCGAGGTCGCAATGCGGGCCTGGGACGACGAGGTTTGCGCCACTGAGGTCAAGGATCAATCAATAGCACACGGAGATACAAGTGTACTTTTCCCCATAGTCTTTTCTTTTTCTGCGATCGAGCTGCTCGTACCCGTTAGTGGAACAGGGTCCAGGACGGCCCCTGGGAGGTTTTTTTCAATTCACCCCCCTGTACTTTGTAGTGCATCTGCATGTTAGACTGACGCCTTTCCCGACATCGTCCTTCTCCTCCGTCTTCCCAAGATAGATGTCAAGGCGGGCTAGGGCAAGGAGGGAGACCGCCAACGCCTGCTTCTCCCAAACGTATATTCAGACCTAGAGGGCAATTTATTGCTAGCCAATGTATCTTCTAGCAGTGCTCTCATACTCCTTTGCTACTTGTTTTTATTTTTATTTTTTGGGTTGTTGAGGTTTCTTCATCTTCCACTCCGGCCTCATCATCGTCATCGTCACCTCCTTTTCTTGGTCCGAGTTCAAACACTCCAACCTCTCTCGAACTGTGCCTTAGTTTCCTCGCAAATTACGATCCCCGAGTACACATCTTAATTCCACCGGTTCCTCTTCTCGGCAACCCGTGTATCACCGCGCCGTTGAACGGCCTTAACCAGGACAGGCCGAGTAGGGTAGACCCAAGACTCCAAGTCGGCGCCAGCGCTTCTTGATCCTAACGCCCCTCACCTTCTTACCCGCGTCGACTTACACGCCTCCTCTTACTACCTACCTGGTACTACTCTTACTACTACTCACATACATACATACATACATACATACATACGACCCCTACCACCCACACCTCTCACGGGATAGCTAGCGACCCCTCCCCACCCCTCCTCCACTCGACCTTTTCTCCATCTCGTTCATCTATCTATCCTAGCATCTGCTGGTTGACAGAATTCCGCTATTGCCTTTTGTCCTGGAGACCTTCCTCTCATCTCTTTTTTTTTTTTTTTTTTTTTTTTGGTATCTTGGTTTTACTCTTTGCCATCCTTAATCTTAGTTTCTTCCCTTACGTTGTTCACCATATCGATATTCCCGTCTCAGGGGGCGGCCGTCATATAAACAACAAAAGGCTCTCTGCCATACAACAAGGTCACTGAATCGGGCGGGCCCTTTTCCTGAGATATCTTGGTCGCCATGGACCTGGCCTAAGGACCGGTTTAGCTTTGGAGGTCATACATTAACTACCGGAGGAATCCCGCAACAGCCCCCAGAGTGTCTCTACGCCACGGCCAACGTTCTGTTCGTTACTGCATCACCGTGGGCCCCCATTGCCACACTCGATCGCCGCCGAATATCGTGTCGGGAAGCAGCCGAGACACGGGAGTCACGACACACCTTTCGTCTGTATCGCGCCACCACTTCGTTTACGATCAAATGAGCTACAGGTGATTATGGTCGAGCTGTTCAAGCCTCATTTCAAGGATATAGGACACATATGGCTTCTAGAAGGCCAGGACCAAGGGCTCCTGCCTGGTCAGGTGATATTCGGTTCCGAAATCCAGGGGCTCAGTCGGAACCCCCCCAAGAAGAGCTCATGTCCAACTCAAGTTGGCACAGTAGAAGGGGTCCTGAGGTAAACCCCCAACAGCAATCACGGGCCATTCCACAATCCAAGATATCGAGCAGGTTACCCCAGTACTTGGCCCATCGTCGGCCATCAGAGGGTCAACCTGAGGCCCCTCGACTCGGTCAACAGCCACCATTCAGAGCCTCAGTGGGAAGCCCGGGAGCACTGGGTATCGCGGACTTGACCAAGCCTGGCCTGTTGGTTTCTGCGACGAGCAGACTCCCAGCCCCCGGTTCTAGACCCCGAAATGTTCTTAGGCGGAAGCATTCAGGGCTAACCCAGGACTCAAACACTCGCCGAAACGACTCTGTCGACGATTCGACTGGGACAAGCTCCACCGATTCAAACTCGCGCCTTCTAGCGTCCCCAGACTCCATCCTTGACCGCGAGTTGACCCAGAGTCCGATGGAGATTCGTGTGGCACATCAAGTCGAGCTCCCGAGGACATCTGCACACACTGTGACTATATATCCCGAACTTGATAGGTATCGATTTGTCCCCGCACGGGACGACAGCCTTCGGTTTGAGGTGCCGCATCGGCTTGCAACCCACGATCTTCCTCCCCCCACGCCGCTCTTCTCTGGAAACAGCAGTCAGGTCAGTGGCAGTCCATCCACGCGGTGGTCGGAATCGCCGGGCCCCGGCCCATACAGCCGTGACACCACACCAACTTCAGCATCATCACAATCACCTGGCCTGGTGGTCCCACTGCGATTTCCCCCATCCGGGGGTAGAATTCGTCCGGCCGACCCTGTACTGACCCGACCCCCCGTCACTCGGAGAAGAACTGGGAGTGTATCGAATGAGGTTGACTCTGTAAGCGCCGATCCTCATGGCCTGGCAGTCGTCAGGGAGTTGTCGACGTCATCATCGTCGAACTCAACTGTTCGTGCTGGAGGAGATGGGAAAGAAAAGGAAAAGAAAAAGAACAAAAAGAACAGGGAGCTTTCGCCTCTCCCACCCAGCCCCCCACCCCGGAAGTCATCGTCACACAAGACCAAGTCGAGCCGAGATGAAGGGCAGTCGCCGTTAAAGCTAGCCCGCGAGGCTGACCAACCACGTGCCGTATCGCCCTCACCAGCAAAACCCAGCTCATATTCGCACACTCAACCTGTCCAGGCTGCGCAGCCTGTCACTTCGCCGAAACCGACGCCACCTGCCAGGCCTAGTCGAGATGGAACTTTGGACCTTCAGGTTCCATTGGGCCAACCTATCCCGGTCATCCACAGTAACCTATCATCAACTTCGCTCTCCAACCGACGGCACAGTGGCCTGCTGGCCCCGAGCCCCGTCAACAGGCCTGCTCTCTCATCTTCACTGCCGTCGGACCAGCCAAGCTACCTTTCTCGGCGACCCCCTGCCAGAGAGCCTACCCCGGCACCCAGGTCTGCAACCTTTGGTGATGTACCTGTGTCATCGAAACCTGACTCGGTGAGGACTACGCGCACGCCAAGCCCAGGCGTGTCAGCATTCAAATCGCGATTTCCCATCTTTGGACGCCGGACGAAGACGATACCAGAGCCCAGTCAACCGGAGAAGAAAGACAAGCCGACGAGGAAAGGGCCCGCAGCAGGGACTGGCCACGAGGGATATGGAAAACTCGGAGCAACTCGTCGAAGAAGTAGTAGCACAAACACCAGCCGTGTAATTCCAGGGACCATGTCCTCGCAGGAAAGCCCGGTGACTGATTCATTTCTAACCGATCGAATGGCCCCAGTCATCATTGCGGGCGGAGAGATCATCGAGAATCGGAACACAAGCACCGAGCTCGGCCGCGCAGAGAGCAATCTTTCCTTTCGAAGACCCAGCATCGAGTCCGGACACAGTTCTCAAGTATCGCTGTCATCTCGCGACGCCTCCCGCAATACACTGTGGCCATCCCCCTTTCCACGTGGAGTGACACAAACTCCTTCGCTTCGCAGTCGGCGGCCATCTGATAGTAGCGACTCTGAGGCCGCAGTCGTGAAGCCCACCTTGGCTCTCAGGAGATCCATGCAGCGCCTTAAAGCGGGAGAACAACAGCCCCCAAGATTGCCCAAACCGATCGTCACCCGCCCTGAAGTCGTGTCACCGTCCATGACCAGCTTCGATGCTAGCATCATGTCGGACGATTCCATCTTCGACCCTTCCATGGAGTCGGCAATGGCCCGGCCCGCCGGCCCAACCAGCTCCACGACCCTTCACGGGCCCAAGAAGCTAATAAAGCGCGCTCGGTCCCCTCGCAAATGGAACTTTTTCAGTCGGTCGCAAAGTCAGCCAGCTGCGGAGAAGAAGGTAGATACATCAACGGCTGTTGCGGCAACCGTCGAGGTCGTTCAAACAAAGCCGGTGGCGTTTTACACTTTGATGGACTCGTCCGATCAAGAGGATGCCAGCACTCCAGATCTGCAAGAGGTACTCCGTGAAGCCGCGATTGCAAATCCCTCAGCAACCCAAACCCCGATGCCAACAGCAGAGAGAAGACCTTCGATACCGCGAGAACCGACACCTCAGGCAACTGTAAGACCCAACCCGATCGCTCACCAACGACCGGTGGCTCCGAAGCGTGCCGTCACTTCGCCAATGAGATTGTTTCCCTCACCTGCTGCGAAACCCGTCGTCTCGACTCCGAAAGCCACGGTATCACTGACCGACAAGCCTGCGATGCCTCCTCCAAGACAACCGCCGCCGCGCCCAAGCAGGCTTCCTCAGGTTGGCCGTATCCCAAAGGTCGTGAAGGCCAGGGCCGAGCAAATTTCGCCTAAAAGCTTCTCGAGACCCTTCCACAGATTAAGCGTCCAGATGCCGCCACCAAGGACTGTTTTGCAAGATGTGGATTCGGTGGCCATGGGACCGACTCCTCCCGGTCCAACTCCGCCGGAAGCCTCGACACCCGACATCACCCAGACGGACTCGACAGACGACAGTAGTCGCGCGAACTCTACCCTGATCTATGGTATTCCCAGATTGTTGCCTGCAGATCCTAAGAGGAGCGATCTGGAGTTTTTGTCATTCTCGCCACGGAAGAACTCGCAAGCTACGACAATCTCCTCGTGCAGCTCGGGTGGCTTGCTTAAATTTGCTGACTCTACTACTGCTGTGGTGCCAGCGCCCAATGCCCCGCTTGCAGAGGACGAGATCTGGGACGAGTACAACGATTTGCTCGGTGAGGATACCCCGAGGTTCTCAACATTTGGAGAGAAGACTTGGTCGAAGTCGTCGAAGCCACCCTGTCTTGAGAGATCGCTGTTCGGAAATGGTGTTCCGATCGAATCGGCTTTGGAGTCGCCCACTCTGAGCCCTCCGCCATTGCCCAGTCTAGTGCAAGCCTTGCGTGCTGGCATGGAACACACATCCTCAAGCGTCTACAGCACCAAGATGGCAGAAGACGTCCGGCGCATGTTGGAAGCTGCCGAGCCAACTTCTCAGATCTCGATCCAGCCGCTGGGTTCAAACTTTCTTCGGGAGCCAACGCTGAGCCAGAAACTCAGTGCGCAGTTGAATGAACTGAAGGAGGCACAGGATAAGATCACTGCAGCTCAACAGGCTCGCCAGTCGGATGCTAGCTGCAGCAGTCAAAGCTCCGAGGAGGTTACACCTCTTTCCCAGGTCAACCTGCGCGTGGGTTCCATGACGGTCAGCAAATGGCTCACATTTGGCCATGTGCTCTTCAGTCCCATTCGAGATGAACTCCTCCCGGTGGTCGGTTCTCTCAAGCGGCCATCTATCCTGGTCATCGACGGTCTCGGCAATGACGACTGGTCCTTCTATGCGGCCGAGACGTACCCATCTGCGACTTTTTTCAATCTGTCGCCTCGAGCCCCTCTACCACCCAACCGCCAAAGTTCCACTGCCATGCCATTGAGTCCACCCAATCATCACCAAACTCAGTATTTGTCTCATCTGGACAAGTTTCCGTTTGGCCCGCAAAGTTTCACCTCGGTTGTCTACCGCTTCCCTGCAGCGGCTCCAGAATCTCACTACCGCAACATCATCTCGGAAGCCAGAAGAGTGTTGAAGCCGGGCGGGTTCCTAGAGTTGTCTATCCTCGATGTCGACCTGAACAACATGGGCAACCGTGGGCGTCGCGCAGTTCGCCGGATCAAGGAGCGCATTCACACCAGGGCCCCGGACACGTGTCTCGGCTCCACTTCCGACCTCATCCTTCGCCTTATCGGAAGGAAAGGCTTCACCGACCTCAAGACATGCCGGGTAGGCGTTCCGGTTGCGAGTGTGACCCCTCGGTCATCGGCTGGAAACAGAGTCTCAATCGAGTCAGTCAATAAGGGTAAAAACAAGGATGAGCGCAGTCTCCCGGAGATTATGAGCGAGCAAGGGCCGGTGGCGGACAAGAGCATTACGGAAATGGTAGCCAAAGTTGGACGGTGGTGGTACAGCCGGTGCTACGAGAGCGCCGCGACGCCTGGCGTTGGGCCGGAGTCACGGGCGAGCATGTGGAGGGATAAGACTCTGCTCAAGGAGTGCGGGGAATGGGGCACGAGCCTTAAACTGATGGTGTGCCATGCTCGCGTGCCCGACGGAAGGACTCGCGTTGCTAGCATCTGAGAAGAACATTACACCCATCCATATAACCGACATCTTATCTGGTTTGCGAATCTTTCCCCACGTCATCACTTTTCTCTTCCATGGGCAACAACATCAAAAACCAGCGCATTTTCACAATCAGAAGACAACCTCAGCATTTTTTACAACTCATCTTTTACAAAAGAAAGACCAAGATCAAGAGGGCGCAAGCCCATCTTTTTTTATTACCATAACCTGTTTTTAGAGAACAGCAAAAGCCGGTAAACACAGTACGGCACCCACACATGTTGGCTTCGATAGCAACACCCCGAAAAAATCGACAGGAGCGAAGGAAAGGGCAACCATCTAAATAAGCAACAAGCTTTTTTTCTTTCTTTTTTCCTTTCTTTTTCTTCATCTTTGGATATAATAAGTTTGGGACCTAATAGGTGCAAGCTTGATTTGTGCCACAGATTTTGGGTCCCTCTGGAGGAATACCCCTATGAGGGGGTTTGGAGACCACAACAGAAGGGGGCGGTGGTGAAGAATGATGATGACTTTTGGGAGACGGGCGTTTTTTGTTTTCCTTTAGCGGATCTGTTTTCTTTCTGATTTCGAAAGGTGTGATACCCCCCCCCGCGGTCTTTTCCAGCTGGTACAGGAAGGATATGATGGATGGATGGAAAGTCTCTTTGTTATTTGCGGAATACGAATTTATGAGTATAAAGCATCTTATTTGAATCTCAGGACGAAATGAGAACAGGAAATGGTTAATTACAACTTTGAACCCATTTGCTTCGATTCAGATGATCTTGAACTTTGCGTCCTGGCTGTGTTGTGCGTATTTCTGATGGAATGAAGCCGATGTGGACGCTGTTACTCTATCGGGATGTTTGATCTCATAGAGTTGTCAAGGCTGTCCCGAGAGTTCGGGAATCAAGCAGGGTTCGAGGGTAACATGCCGAAAGTCAGGGGGGGGGGGGGGGGGCGGCCGCGCCCCCCCCCCCCCGGCCGGCGGGGGGGGGGGGGGCGGCGGCGGGGGGGGGGGGGCGGGGCGGGGCGGGGGCGGGGGCG
>MU864458.1:0-47866 GCA_033296905.1 Podospora australis | reverse complement strand
CGCGTTTGTGTCGGTTTTTTTTTTTTGGTTTTTTTTTTTTATTTTTTTTTTAATGGGTGTCCCGTTTTTTGGGTTATAAAGCTTGGTTGGTGGGTAAAATGGCGAAACTAAAAAAAAACCCCCCCCCCCCCCCCCCCCCAAATGCGGCCCAAGACTTTTCCAAGGTTTCTCGAAATCTCAGCTGGGGGCGTAATTTTCTGTACAGCCCCTGAAATCCCTACCGACAAAGCTACAAAACAGTGAAAACCCAACCGAATCCAGTGTAACACGACGTATTGGTCCTCAGTTCGACGGCTGATTTCTCGCTTGTTCTAAAGGTACCAGGGATCTTGGCGGGGCACGAGCCTTGCTTTCCCCGGGTTTGTCTTGCCTCGAGCAGCTGTCGCCCTGCACTGGCCTGGCCTTGTCTTGTGTCTAGTGGTCGCTGCCACGCCCACCTAAATTAATCCCAAACCTACCTAACTTTTTCACCTTTGACGCGCATCCAAAAAGAGTTTCCGAGGCTGTCATGGTTTTCTGTTGATGAAAATAACCAAACCCTCCATTGGAAACCTCCAGGTCCTGATTTCACTGCCGAAGTCGAGTACGAGAAGACGACAAAGAGGGCTTCCATCCCCCTGTGACGACTATGCTAGAAGATGGGCATTGAGGAGCTCCCACCACCACCACCACCACCACCACCACTACGACAACTCCCGCGAATGCGAGCCCTCGAACACCACGACGAAGACAACGAGCAGCGGTTGGCCTGCTTTCGGATATAGCACAGGAATTTAGAAGGCAACAAAAAGAGAAGATAGAAAGAGAAGATACCAAAGTGATTTTTGCGTTCTGTGTGGTAATAGCATATCCGGGATACATCTGAACAGCGACTCTTGGTGTAGGGCAGTGGTTGGAATACACCACATCCCATTCTCCCACCCCTGTTCTTGATATTTGTTACACTTTTCCCTTGACGGAGTAAAAGTACATATCCTACCAGTGAAGATGACGCGAAGAATTGTAAGGAATATTCCCCTTGGAAACCCTTCCCCTCGGCCGGCCCCTTAATCCCCTGCGCCTGTCCACCACAGAGGGGTTGTCACATGGAGCAAAGACAAGAGAATAAGAAGGAACACAAGCTAACACTCAGGGAATTTGCGCCCCGTGAATAATAGGTCCGCACCATCATCCAAGTCAGCGTTGCTGCCGTGTTCAGTTTCATCGTCATCTTCTTCCTCGACCGCAACTTTCGCGTCCTCCCCAACGCCATCCACACCTACCTCCCCTCGCACCACCACGGTTCCGTCATCACCGACATAACCCTGACAAAATGCTCGAGCTATAACCTTTTCTCCAGCTGCAAGCTTGATACTACGATATGGCGCCGTGTCGAAAAAGATCTGTACCTAGGCAAGAGCCTCATGTCCAGCGCCTATCTCCACGTCCAGCGCAAGCGCGAGGAGGAGTTGACCCCCGACGATAAAGTCGTCGTAGATGTGACCGTCGGCCGTCTGAACCCCGCCACTTCCAGCACCAAGAGCAGCAAAGACGCCGACGATGCCGACGAGAAGTGGGAGTCGAGACCCGGTGGAATATGGATTAAGCGCTCCTCCAAGAAGGGCGCGAGCGATTCCAAGGACGCCGTCACGGCGCTGGACGTATTATTCGGGGATGACGCAGTAGAAGCACGGCCCGGATGGGCGATCACCGGCACGCAGCTGCTGCTCGACGTCGGGTCGAGTATCCCCGCCGGACACATCACCATCCGCCGCGGCGCGCAGCAGGAGGCCATAAAACCGATCCCGCGGGTCCGGGATAACGGGCGGTTCAAGATCATGCAGTTGGCCGATCTTCACTTGAGCACGGGGGTAGGCCACTGCCGGGATGCGCTGCCGGAAGACTGGAACGGGGGCAAATGCGAGGCGGACCCAAGGACGCTGGACTTTGTGGCTAAGGTTCTGGAGGAAGAGAAACCGGACTTGGTTGTTCTAAGCGGAGATCAGGTCAATGGAGAGACGGCTCCCGACACGCAGTCGGCCATCTTCAAGTACGCGCAGCTGCTGATTAAGCACAAGGTGCCCTACGTTTCGATCTTCGGTAACCACGACGACGAAGGGTCCATGTCACGGTCGGCGCAGATGGATCTGATTGAGCAGCTCCCGTATTCATTGTCCAGGGCAGGACCGGAAGATATCGATGGTGTAGGGAACTATTACATTGAGGTCCTGGCCAAAGGCGGTTCGGGGCACTCGGCCATCACGGTGTATCTCCTCGACACCCACGCCTACTCGCCTAATGAGCGCAAGTTCCATGGGTACGACTGGATCAAGAAGAACCAGATTGACTGGTTCAGGAACACGGCGCAAGGGCTGAAGAAGAAGCACAAGGAGTACACGCGACATCATATGGATGTGGCATTTATTCATATTCCTATCCCGGAGTATGTGAAGGAGAATCTAACGCTGGTGGGTGATTGGAAGGAGCCTGCTACGTCGCCGGCGTATAATTCGGGCTTCTATGACGCACTGGTTGAGGAGGGGATATCGATGGTTAGCTGTGGGCAGTACGTATTCTTTTTCTGTTCTGTCGTTCACCACTCCTTTCTCTCGCCTCTTTTTCTTTTCTATACCCATATCCTCCTTGCTGTCATGGCTATGTTCTGTTCCTTTCTCTTTCCTCGCCTCTATGGTCCATCGTCTGGTTGCTTTCCCCTTGTTCTTATCACCGTTCACTCTGTGTAGTTGCTATCTCCTTGATTTGATGGGGCGAACTAACAAACTTACCCTAGTGACCACGTCAACGAGTACTGCGCCATGTCCACGACAGAAGAACATAAACCGGCACTGTGGATGTGCTACGGCGGTGCCACGGGTTTTGGCGGGTATGCCGGCTACGGCGGCTACCACCGCAAGATAAGGATATTCGACTTCAACACCAACGAGGCACGGATTACCACGTGGAAGCGCGTCGAGTGGGGGGAGAACACGGGCAAGAGGCTTGATGAGTTGATTATTGTTGATGCTGGGCGGGTTGTTGCGCCCATGCAAGGGTGATTTTTTTTTGTGTTTGATTGTCCTTGGACGTATTTTTATATCTGTTCATACCTATAAAGGAAACCTTTTATTTTTGCATCGGTTTTTTTTTTTTTGGATGGGGGGAGGGGGGGTGGGTGTCTCTGGCTGGCTGGGTGGGAGCATATCGTAAAAAGGAAGTAGCAGAAAGTTATTTAAAAGGCGTACACACTTGAGGGGTTTAGGCAAACACTGGTTTAGCGTTGGTTTATTTCTTTTTGCCTTGATATTATTTATTAGTGTGCGCGTGTATATGTCGTTATTGGGTTTTATCTATAATAAGCCTATAGGTGGGAATGAATATCAGAGAGCATTTGAACAAACTCTAGCCTGTGTGTGTGTGTGTGTGTGTGTCTTTCACCGTGCCAGCAAGTAGGTACCTAAGGTAGCTAGCTATTTATGCTACTCAGATCTGTAGGACGGAGGCTTATAGACTTTAATACCTAACTTTATTATAATTAATCTTCTATCCCTCCCTTTATTTCTCTCTTACCCCCTTCTTTTATTTATCTTTTATCTCTCCCTTTATTTCTCTTTTATCGCTCATTTTATTTCTTTCTTATCCCTCCCTTTTTATTTTCCCCCCCTATTTCTCCACCTCTTTTTCTGTATCTTTTTCCTATCCCTCCATCTTTCCCTCTATATTTTTCTTATATAGTCTCTCTTGGATTTTTAGATCTTTAGTTTAGTTAAAGTCCGGTAAAAGTGTAAAGTCTTCCTACCTATCTAGGTCTTTGGTCTTCGTGCTGTCAAGTGGCGAGCGGCTACCTAGGGGATGGAGGGTGTGTCCGTCCTTCTCTACCTACTAAAAGCAACCTAGGTACGAATTGGAGCAAAAGGCCCTAATGTGAGAGTGAAAGGGACTGGCGTGGAGTTTTGAATCCAAGGAGGGAAAGCTCCTCTCCAACTTGCAATAGGATAAGTTCCTCCTCTAGCTTTGAATCTCCCACTGCTTCCCACAGAAAGAAAGCGCTTGGCAGTCAACGCCGAGTATATATGGCTTTGAATACATGGAATTATGTCATGCGTTGGTAGTCGCAGTAAGACAAGGAGGAGAGGCCGAAGTGACGGTATCTCCAAGTCAGCTTTTGAAATATTTAGACGAGTAGCTAAGTTGTTATCGAGATTCAGTTGCAGGTCCATAGGCATTCTGTTGTGGAAGTATACTCATACCAGGTACCTAGTCCAGAGCCATACAATTCTAGGATATGTATCACTCACAAGGCATCATGCCAGCAGGACATCTATAGAGCCCAACTGGCGTCACGGGTGCCATTAAGTAGATGGATATCTATCACAAAGTGTTTCGAAGATATCCTCTCTCCCATTGTCAAGGGGGGGCGTTTGAAACTGGGCGAAAAGAAGGAGCCATCATGTGAGAGGAACCTCGCATTTTACGTCGTGTTTTTATCGTTGATGTTTTTAATCTTGAATCCACCACATCTGTCTTTCATCGCTTGTTAAAAATCCCATGCCAGTTTTGCCCTTTCCGACCATATCCCATTCGCCCATGCTGTCAAATAAACAAAGTTCCAGAGAAAGTTACCGACCAATAGAAAGGTGGTAAGTTTTGCGCGGTGTGTTGATGTGAGATTTGGAAATGCTATTATAATACATTGCTCACTTGACCGCGGGATCGAATTCCCCGTATGCTGGGAGGTCCATGGGCCTATCCCTTTGCGATCCCTCCACAGCTCATTCCTCCATGCATTCTTTCTCCCAGGGTGAAGAAGTCGCATGTGACTTTATACTCCGTCTGCCCTTTTCCATTCTTTCCAACTCGAGACTAGGAAAGATTGCTGCCAAGTGACAAATAGAGAAACCGAAGACAGCCGGTACAAGACGTTGAAAGCGCAAAAACAGATGTCGCTAAGTTCCAACTCTTGTATTGAAGTTTTCTCGCGTGTGTGGCCAGCTCAAATTGAGGCCAATTGCGAGAGAACCACACATGGCGCTCGCACCTGTCCTGTCGCGAGAAACAGGTCAAATGTTGCAGAGCGAATCGCAAAAACAAAACTCAACCAAAGCGCTTGGCACGAGCTTCCCGCCTGGCTTGCTCAGCAGCGTCAATGGCGGACTTCGTTTGCTGGGGCTTTGCGCCGCCGCTCTTTTGCGCATTGCGACCGCCACCGGCATTGTTGTTCTTTTGGTTCTGATTGTTGCGACCGCCACCACCACCAGCGTTACGACTGCCACCGCGCGGCTGTTGTTGCTGCTGCTGCTGCTGCTGCTGCTGGTTGCGGTTATTGTTGCTATTGCGCTGGGGTTGCTGGCGCTTGTTGGGGTGAGCAGCGGCATTGCTGCCATCTTTAGCACCGTCCTCCTTGCCTTCGCGACCGCGCTTGCGAGGGCCACGCTCGGGGAGGGCGTTATCGAGGGCGGATACATCTGCCTCTTGACCGAAGCGGGCGGCGCGCTCTGCTTTCTTGGCATCCTCTGATTCCTTGTCGACAACAACACCGAAACGAGCGGCGCGGGCAGCGCGCTTCTCGGCCTCGGTTTGCGCATTGGTGGGCGCAAGGTTCTGAGTGAAGAGGGGTGCTGCGGGAGCGGCGGGAGCGGCGGGTTGCTCCTCTGCGGTCTTGGTCGCATCGTCGCCGGCAGCTGCGGGCTCAGCAGCGGTCTCCTCTGCGGGCTTGGTCTCTGCGGGCTTGGTCTCTGCGGCAGCGGGCGCCTCTTCTGTCTTCTTCTCCTCTACGGCCGGCGCATCGGCAGCGACGGTGGCAGCCTTGGCTGTTGCATCAGTGGCGGGATTGCTGCCGTTCTTGAAGGCGGGGTAGTCGTCATCGTCGTAGTCAATCTCGTCCTCTGCGGCGGCAGCAGGAGCAACTGGCTTCGCGGAGTCGACTTCTAGCCAGGCATCGAGCCCAATGTCAGCCCAGGGCATGGCGAATTCGGGAAAGGAGAGCGGGAGAGTAGTAAGAGTAGACATTGTGTAGGCCAATATGGGTGATTGTATGGAATTGGGGGTTGGTTATGAATGGGAAGTGAATGGGAGACTTGGAACGAGTGAAGCGCAAGTGAAGGAGGAAAGAAATTATTTTGCGACTGCTGCGCAGAAAGTCGCAAACAATAGTATTCGCTGCGCTGCGAAGCGAAAAACAATCTCAAAATTCCCAATTGCGGTGTGTGGTTGAATAGGTAGTGGGATGATGTGTAAACAAGGAAGGAACGGCGACTCACCAGCCTTAGGTTCTGCGCTCTCGCCGGCCTGCGACTTGTCGTGCTCCTGGAGTCGAGCAATGAGGTCTGCCTTATTGCCCGTTGCCGCAAGGCCACGTTCCTGGAGGAGCTTCTTGAGCTCCGGAACTTTCATAGAAGGATAATCGGCCATGTTGTTGTTGTTGTTGTTGTTGTTGTTGTTGATGATGATGATGATGATGATGATGATGATGATGATGATGTAGATGATGCGGAATGCGGTGAAGACGGTTTGGTCAAAACAAACGGAGATGCGCCGGTGTCGCAATGCTTTCTACGAGTTGCTCGATATTAATAATGTTTGGCTTGGGTATCTAAAGAGTCGCGAACAGATGGTTGTTCAAGTGCGCTGGAAACGTGTGTCGTTGTCGAGGCTTCTGAATGAAATATCGTGGTGGGTGGTGGGTGGTGGGTGGTGATGGATTGGGAGGGAGGGAAGAATTGAAACAAGCAATTAATTTGCAGTCGCGGGAACGCGTCCTCCCAGCAAGCAGCAGCAACAGCTTTCTCTTTCTCTGGTTTCACTAGCGGCAAACGTCAACAAGGGTTGAGCTGGCTAATTATCGGCAGATTGGCGATCCCTGCTATTTATTACAGTTAACATACTATCTTGGCACTAATGGATTCAGGGACATGCTTGGCATTCATCATCAGCAGCGTCGCGTCATCACCACCACAGTACACATGAATTCTCAGATGCTCTGCAACGAATAACGCTTCTCAAGTTTATAAATGACAAAGGCTTGAAACCAAAAAGAAATGCATTTTTAAACCCTCATGCCCAGCTACTTCGAGGTAAACACGCAAAAGCTAAACGCAAGCAAAAACGACAAAAAGTGCAGAGTGTGTGCCCTCCCTCAATCCCAAATCCCCGCCCCGTTTGATGCGCCCCTAGAATGAATCTGTATGGTCAGAGGCTCTTGACTGTTGAACCTCGCCAAATGGTCCCATCCCATTCCCTAAACTTGCTCCGGGTATTGCCATAGTAATACTGTCCAAAACCATAAAAAGAAAAAGAAACTGTGATGCTTCGCCCCAAACCTCTTTCGTCGACAAACATGCGAACAGGTTTGCATGCCTGTTGTACATGTGTTAAGCGAAGCCGCGAAAGGACCTTCCCGTCAACAAGGTGGTATCCTATGATGATGAAGGATAAACCTTCAAAAAAAAAAAAAAACCCCCATTTCAACTCTGTGAAGTACGGGCCTAACTTCCGCCTTCTTTGCGCGGCTCGAGCACCTTCTGAGCTCACAGAGCCTCGATTTGCGCAATGGGGAAAAAAATTCCCAACAGGAACAACATATCACCTCCCCGACCTCTCAGATCGTACGCTGTCACTCCTGTCACGCCCAGCGCCTTGTGAGATAGCATCTTGATAACTTGGGATGGGCGGGCTCGGTGGTCCTGGCCGTGTCGCAATGTTGTGAGCTCCGCTGCTGCTTCTCCCACGCAACGTAGCCGATGATGTTCCACGGCTCCTACTCAGATGAATAAGTGGTGCGTTCTCGTCATCGGTATTATCTCTCTCGTTCTCATCTTCGGCATCCGAGTGCTCGGGGCTGGAATACTCGGGCGGCGGTGGGTGATTGGGATCATGTACGCCCAGCCCGACGCTGTGTCCACTCTGGTCATCGTCTTCCTGATCCGCCGCCGCCGCAGCAGCCGCTGCGCTGCTAGGCTCACCAGGTTCTTCGGCAGGTATGAGGTGAGCAAGAGATATGTCGGTTGGGCTGCGCTGAGGTCCTGGACTGGTAGGAGGGAGAACACGGAAGTTCCCAGACCTCGACCTATTATGGCCGGGATCCAACCCCTGACCCCCTGATCTTGAATATAACTGGACCGATTGGCTTCCTTGATGTCCGCGGGGGTACGAGCCGGTATATCCGTCTTTTCGTCCGGCCTCGAGAAGAATGCTGCCTTGCTCGGAACCATAAGGTGGTGGCGGGGCAAGCGAGCCCGTCATCGGGGCGAGCCCCCACTTCTTCACATTGGCCTCGATGAATACAAAGCCTGCCTGTCCAAAATTGACGTGAACAATGCAGGGTCCGTTTGCGCCTACCGACGGGAAAAAGTTCTGTGACTTTAGACCGTGGGCCACATCCTCGAGTTTCTTGCCGTTCCGGGTGAAGAATATCGTCCCTGTCCGTGGCCGGTATCCGACACCGATAACATCACCCTGTACGATTTGCGGACCGTAGTGGGTTGGGTTGAATGGCTGGTTGTAGCGGCGAGTACCACTGGAAAGATACGCAACGGAATACTTATGGAAACCTGCATCATATTAGTGTCTTTTCTCTCCGCAGGGTTAAAGGGGCAGGGACATACCAGGCAAGCGGAACAGCGGATAAGGCTTGGTACACATGCCAACGCTCAGTAAAGTGTTGTCAGGCTTTTCGTAGATCTTCGCCTCCCAGTAATAGACCTCGTTTTGTTTCGGAACGGGAAGATTGCTCATGACGGTGCACTCCGAATCAAAGAACTCAATCTCCGTCCGACCCTCGACGAAGCAGTTGGCGATTTCCAGTTCTGGTTCGAACTCCCAGGCCGATACGCCCTTCTCTTGAATGGCCAGGTATTGCGACAGAGAAATATCTGTCTGGACAGACTCGGGAGGATTGGCAGCAATGAAGGCTAAGTAATACACATGTTAGTAGTTACCCAGAAGAGAGTGGGACGTGATAGTACAAACCCTTGGCTCTCAGATACTCCGTCCTCTGCATATCATCCATCGTTTCGAGGGCTTCAGCCTCCTCGCGTGCAAATGCCTGCTCGTCATCGTATTCACCGGGACGGCCAATCCTATCGAGAAAGATGCGCCCAGACGATGTGTAGCGGAAGAAATAAACGATGAGGAATATGCCCAGTATCAAAAGCGCCGAGCCGAACGATGAAAGCAAGCCGATGACGATGCCGGGCAGCGGCCCTGGCCCTGGACTGTAGGCACCCATTGTGAAGTTTTAAGAATATGGACAAGAACTCGATTGTTGTTTCGTTTGCAATCGCGCGCTTCGAGCAACCGACTTGGTAAGTACCGGTTTTTTATAAGCAACAACCATCCGAAGTCACCCAGATGGACTATGTTCTTTGCTCTCCTCTACTGCCACGGGTTGTTCAAACCCCCGCGATCTGTGGGGTTCTATTTCGACCCCTATTGCCTATCAATCCAACCGTGGCGCTGGCGAGCGAAAGGCTTCGGTATGGAGTCGGGATTCAGATGGCAACCGCCGGGTATCTATCGTTTGTGTGCGGTTCGCGAAAGTACTGGTCTGCTGTCTGTCTTTCTTTTCGGTTGTGAGACCCTGCGGTAGTAATTCGCTCGAGTGGATGTCAGGCGGGCAATCAGGACGACGGCGTGTCACGCTGGTGCAGCAAGACGCCGAGATGACGAATGACGAAAGCAGTCGACCGATAAGCGATGGGGCAACAGGGAAATGGGAGGCACCGCCCACTGCGCTTCTTCGTCTTGGATTGCGCCAAATGTAAAAGAGAAACGAAAGGGAGTGGGAAAAACAACAAAAACAGGCACACAAAAAGGCATAAGGGAAACCAACGAAAAAGACAAGAATAAAGTTTCGTCAAGCCTACGACACGGGTGAGTTTAGTCAGGATAGAAACCCTGAGGGAGAAGACGGATTGAAGATGCGGGTTGGAACGTGGGAATGAATGGGAAGTCTGGGTTGGCCCGGAACAGGTCACCACCAACCTGCAGATGGGGAGGCTCTTGGCCCTGCCCTGCCCGCCCACTTCTGCTGTTTCCCGCCTACCTATCTGATGTTGGTGCACTATCAGCCAGCCGATAGCGGAAAGGCAGCAGTTTGATTAGGCGCTATCAGGTGGCGGGGGAGGATGGTGTGGTGCGGAGGATGGAAGGGTCCCCCTCTGGATGACCTCCGCTTCTTCCATTGGACTCGAACCAGATATCAAGGGCAACCTGGTATTCGACATTCAATCTTTGTTTCAACACTATTATAGATATGTCTTCTTGGACCCTGAAAATGGTGCTTTTCTCATCTCTCCTCCCTCGACACGTCCATGATTGTTCGCTCCCTTGATTACCGCGGATATTGGGCTGCGTGTCTTCATTCGTACACGTATGCTCTCGCCGAGTCCATTAGGAGCGCACCCTTATCAGCTGAATGAAATCTGGGTGCATGAAAAAGCAACTCTCCTGCCTGCGACAGCGCCTGAATGCGGCGGGGTTTGTTAGAGTGCCCTGGGGGTGGAGGGGCTGGACGGAGTTTCAGAGCGGCGTGTTGGGACTTGATCTCGCCCTTTCGTGCCCAGTGCGCGCTCATTCGTGCTTCGTACCTATCTGACGACCGTCGAACTTAATCGCTGAGCAGTGAGAGCACAACATGAAAACAATTTGTTTCGAGTCTCGCGCACAGGGTCCATCTTCTGGCCATCTGCTCGTCAGCGCTCTAGCCCTGTAATTTCACCAGTCGACCTATTGTAAGGTGGGCGATGGACAACACCATTGCATCCACGGTTGCCGGTTGAAGGTCGCTGTGGCCCCCAGGCACCTAGATAGCACCCAGCCAAGCTGGACCCGATCTAAAATAGAGACAGCCCAGCCGTTTCAACATCGGCTTTCATCATCAACGCAGGGATTCCCATGGAGTAGGGGAGATCCGAGTTCAACAGATTGAACGACGCGCAATGCTTATCTCACTGAGTATATTTCATAGTCCTGGAATTCACATCAGTTGACGACCGGATCGGATGTTCTGGAATTTCCATGTCTTACTTCGTTTTAGGTCCCACCAGGTGGTGAATCCCGGACCGGCCGGAACGAAGGGACTCGGACATATGGACGAACACACGGTAGCAGCCGGCCGGAGATCGACACAAGGGTCGGAATCGGACGCCGAAGGTAACACTCCACGAATGGCCCGCGTCTAGTGAGACCCGGATTCATGTTCCAGAGCAATCGCTTTGTATGAAATGTACACTTGGATCGCCGCCAGCACGCTCTGAACAAGGCCAAAGAACATGGTCATGGCGAACACCAGGACGGCTATCCAGAAAGTGTACCACTGAACCGTGTTCCTGCGATCGAACCACCACTGCGAAATGGATGCCGGCTGAGATTCGTCAAAGGCCTGCTTGAGGATAACAAGCCTATCATGCCAGATGGAAAAGTTCTCAATCCTGCGCTCGCGTGTCCTGAGAGCGCCGCATTTGTTCAACTGTGCGTCAATAGAGGCCGACTTTCTTTGCTTCTGCAACCACTCTCTCGTTGGTTCGTCGGTCGAGGGAAACAACAAAGCCAACGTGTTGAGGGTTTCCTTCATCAGGGATTTCGGGAGCAACGTCCTCCCAAGGCTACATGCACGAAGTCAACGTCTGCCAGCATTGTTGCGTTGTGGGATACGACGACCTACCTGTCTTGAAGTTTTAGAAAGCTGGCACATTGGAACACCAAGACGACCCGATCGTCATCAGTCAGTCGGAGATGATCGGTCAAGTTTGTCGTCCACTTGATACTGATCCCGCTGATGCGATCTAGATTGCGCGCTGTAAACAGCTTTCCAAGCTTCCCGTTGTCGGCACATAACTGTGTTTGAGGGGCGAAATGGTGATCCAACAGGTCTTGCAGAGAGTTTTCTTCCCAGACTAACGGTGTACGGCCAGAAAGACGTGTGGCGAGGTTTTGTTTGAACTCAACCTCTGTCATTGTCAGTAGACTTGCGCACAAGTCAATGGCGTCGTCCATGTCACTAGGTTCGGATTGGCCTTGTCGAATCAGCAGGTCTTTGGATATCTCGTCTCTGGTCGCTCCCGACAAGATCTTTTTTACCGACCCAGACGATGTCGGCGTGGTTTTGTAAACCGAACTCATGTCCAGCCAGTAGGTTTCGTTGCACGCGTTCAGCATAGTAGTCGAAATACGACAACAAGGAAATATTTCGACTCTTTTCCCCTGTATCATCCAGCCCTTCTGCTCCCCAGAGTTCGTCGATCACACTATTCTGCACCGTCGCCGAGATTGGATATTTGTACAGACATTCATCAAGTTCGTGAGTCTCCATCGCAATCCCTTGAAGAGTGATGTCTAATGTCGTTGGGTTCTCAGGCCCAAGAGGTCATCTTGATCCAACCAACGGCTCTGGCAGAGTCTCTTTGCGGTGAATGTTGGCAAATTTAGAAATCTTCCAATGCCCTGATCAGGATCAGCCTAACTGACCAAGACACGAAATCTGCCAGCACAAATCGCTAACAATCTGGGCAGCGGTCCTTACCAGTCGAGATGATTGTCAATACAAAAGCTCTCCTCCAATCGCGTTAGTGGCTTCGGACAATCCTTCGAGGCTTCCCATCCAATTGACGATGATTAAACCCCGCCTCTACGAAAGCCCTGTCATTCAGTCTATCGATTCTACCTTCTGGCTGATTTCGGGCGTCACAAGAGCAGAAAGTCACCCAATGCAGAGCGACACCCATCACGAAGAACGACATGTCGTCTGCTCATAGCATCAATCGCAAGGCATGGCCATATGCAAGAAAGGACCTCAAGATTCAGTAGGAGCATACAAGGGGGTTCTCTTCCCAGGCTTACTTCGTAGCGACATACACTGCTGGGCGGCGAAAGGGGCAGCTCAGAGTCTTTTCAACGACAGTCTCAAACTCGAAATTATCCAGTTTCTTCACCAAAATAGTGGCAAGATACACGAGTCTACCAGCTTTCTCTCGCTCACGCTTTTCATGGTTGGAAAGAAGGCAGAGCGGGCCAAACCTGTTGTCATGTTCATTTGCGACGACAAGGACGCGCGGAAAGAGGCATTCGATATGGTGAAAGAGAGCGACTTGTTGGGCTCATATCCGGACTTTGAGCTGGACCACACCAATCTCGGGAAGGTTATGGCACTTTCTGGGGATCTGGAATCCCGTGATGAATTTGCCCAGATCACCAGTGGTAGTAGCATCGAGAGCATTCGCATATTCGCCGAACCACACTCCTCCGACCGGTCGAGAACTTTGGCAACAGGTGGCGGGCTCGTCATCCACCAAGGCAAATACATGCTACTCACCGTGAATCACTTTCTGGAGACGGACTTCTTACAACGAGAAGACAGGTCGCCAGATTGCGAAATGACGGGATTCGCAGAGTCTGAAGATGACAGCGATGTTGAGACCGATTCCGCCCGCAAATCACCCCCAGAAGAAACTCCTCCTCTGAAAGAAGCTGGAAAACTGGACTGCGAGCTCACAGGGCATGCCTGGTTTGGCGATGATGACGATGAGGATGATATAGATATCAATCATGGCACAAGTCAGGGCAGCGTATCCGGAGTATCTGATAGGGATTCCACGGACGAAATGTCTTCTTCTGGAACCGCGTCTGAGGGCGCACCAAAGTATTCATCACACGACGGCAGTGACCTGCGGTCGTACGAAGTCGGAGTTGAACCCCAAATGGCAGCGCTGTGGGAAATGTCAGGAACCAAAGAAGGGTTCTATAAAGACGGATCCGATGACCTCTTCGGGTACGAAGCAGCCACCGCTTTACCACAGAACGAGGCGCCACTCAAAGCTGACACCACATTCATCAGATCTCGTAACCTGGACTACGTCTTGATCGAGCTGGATGACTGGAACCGCTTTGTCTCACACCTCATCTTCGATAGAGCCCTCAACATCGAGGATTTCAGCTGCATAGGAACCGCTCCTACTGTGGGACCAGTCCAAACAGTGACCCCCTCAGGTGGCACAATACGAGGAGTCATGACCGGCGAGCTTCATCATATCCGGCCACCCCGGTCAAGGCAGTTCGTTGAAGTGTTTATGGCCAAGTTCAACTGGCCGCTCAGCCATGGTGATTGTGGTAGTTGGGTCACAGATGTCAGGACAGGGCAGCTTCTTGGCCATATCGTCGCTGCGATTCCCACAGATGGGCAGGTCGTTATTATGCCGGCTTATGCTGTGTTTCGCGACGCTCTTGCGTCAACAGAGAAAGCCATAGAGCTCTGGGCTGATGATCTCACCATGAGGAACTGTCTCACGTCTGATGATTCTTTTCTCTGGTCGCTTGATTCTCTACCCGAACTTTCCGACAATAACTCTTCGACTGCTTCTTGTTCTGGATCCGTGTGCGACTTTGGCGAGGTATCTGCTCTACGGAACGATTTCGACATAACAGAGGAGGAAGAAGATGGGTGGGAGGAGAATATGGACATTGAAGCCCCTATCAAGGGAATGCCATATGTTCATGAACTTCCCTCCCCCATCTTAGCCGTACCGAATATCAACCACAAACAAAACCCAGCTCAAAAGTCACGAAGTGATACAATCGGTGGTGTAAAAATTGAAGAAGAAGCCAATTTCTGGGAAGAGAGTACGGACATCGAAGACTCATCAAACAACCCTCGCAGGCAATATCGAGCTCAAACGCCGCGAAGAGCATCTCGCCGCTTGACAACCAAGGAGGAAGCCAGCTTTGTCTGCGAGGTCGAGGGATGCTTCAAAATGTTCAGCCGGAGCCACCATTTTGAGGCACACATGAAAACACACGACGAGAAGCGCGACTATCCATTTCCTTGCACGATTGCAGACTGCAACAAGAAGTTCGTTTGTAGAACCGACCTGCAGAGGCATCATCAGGCTGCTCACATGAAGGAACGACTACACAGGTGTGATTATTGTGCTCGACTATTCGCTCGCAAGGATACCTTGAGAAGGTGAATCGAGATATCATCCTGGAGAACCAAGAGTGTAAGCTAACTGGCGTTACAGACATGTGGAAGATGGCTGCTCGAAGAGATTTGACCTAGGAGAGTTGAATCTCAAACAGGACAGCTTACCCGAGCCATCGATGGGAACCAGTAATTCATGCAGCACTGAAGTAGACCATGTCGGTGGTATGCAGGACACTCAGTTATACCGTGACCATGTCAACACCCCAGGGGGTCTTTTTTTCGATGGTGGGACTTGACACACTTGGGCTAGCAGTCGATGACATGAACATATTGGACTTTAATTATTTTAAATATAGTAAAATTATTATAATCTTCTAAATAATTCCCATAGGAGGGATAAAAGAGTTGAAAAAAGATGGTGAGAGAAATTAAAAAAGATAATAAGGGAGTTTAAAACTAGCTTAAAGGGAGTGATGAGAGATAAAAGTCTTAGCGATATTACCTAAGTTGCTTTTAACTTAGCAGGTGTGTCATAATAAGATTCCATGTATAAATATGGAAATTCCAAGGAGTCCTAGAGTTCTGGCATCTATGCAGGACGAACGATTAACGTAGTGAGTACTAAGAATAAGTCGTACCGGCTATCCCAAGAGGCTATAAAAAGATCATTTCACACATGACGATATGTACTGTACCCCTGAGTGGTGACATTATACCCTGTTTATGTCAACGCTAAGAGGGTAGAAGAGGAAATAACACACCTGAACATCTATTATGAGGGGACGTTTGGTGAAAATACCTAGATGGGCTTGTTTTCAATATATCTGTATTTTCAAACTCGTATAGGGACGAGGCACATCTTATATCGTTAGTCTCAATATCGAGGCCATGAACCTTTCCACCAAAGGCCCGTAAACTCAGTCTTCTCCATATTAAAGCGAAAACCATAGGCATGTGCACGAAATCCGGAGGCATCGATACTCAAGCTCGGGCTTATATCATGAGATTAATCAACATATCAGTAGCATTCAGTTTGAGGCGTTTAGTTGAAAAGATCCCGCCCTCGGGGCCCAAGGTGGTGATATACCAGTACGTAGGACGCCTCCTTTGACATCCATGGTAGGACACGGACTGCGATCGGAGCTCCTGTCGGTCCTACTTGTTCTGAATTTCCCCATCTACCAGAAAAATACAGACCCGGGCGACTAGCGATATTCCTCAGGCGAGGGCACCAGGGCATCACCGTCTGATTCTCTATTAGGGGCCAGTGACTCTAGAGCGGTAGCACGGCGTTTAGAATAGGGTTCGAAGCACTCTCCATCCACTCTCTATCAGGCTTGGCGAGGACGAGAAGACATCTCTAAAAAGATGAAGCACCTCCTGCCTTTGTCCATCGGTAGGGAGTCCAGCAGCTGTAGTGAAATGTAAGCGAAGTTGTTTAGTTACATATATCAGAGAGATTAATCGAGATTCGTGTAACCAATCAATAGGTATGCCTTATTCTATTACGTGTAGGTTTAACTTGTAAAAGATATTTCGAATATGTAACCACAAGCCCTTCGTTTTTCTCTCACAGCCTCTGTCATATCACATAACACCCTTGCTGTAGAAAAAGAAGATCCTACTCCGTCGACGTGTGGAGGACGACCTTACCGGTCAATATGGGATCTATGAGGAGGCTCCTGTCGCAGTCCCCCTCACTACACCAAGCGACGACCCAGGTCCCGCAAGGAGGCGCTTATCTGGCCCGGGGCTTGAAAAGTCTAGCTCCAGCATATCCCCTTTGGTTGGCAACCTGCCCGAAACCCTATATGTCGACTGGCTCGTCATATTCGTGCCCATGTGTTTCGACAACCATCACAGCCAGGTCCCTAAGGGTGGTAAATGAAAGAGCTTCATGAGCGCAGTGAGGGGCCGCGACAGCTCCGAAAAGTTCTTCATCCAGCCCCGGCAAGGACTCAAGAAGATAGACGAGGCAAAGCTACGTCTCTTTATTCCTCGAATAACTTTCTATGCCACGGCCAAGGTCAAGATCTCTTCCAGGGATCTCCCCCAAGCGTGGTCATAGCCACATCGTAATTCCTTACTTTCCAGTTTCTTTCGTGATGCACAATGGTTTCAGAGGCAGGTACCGGTCTATTCGCTTCTCCTGAACTAGGCATAGGTGCACATGAACGAGAGGACTAGGTACCGTAGCGTAACATAGATGAATCTAGTGGCAGCAGAACAGGGAGGTAATGAATAGATAGGTAGCAAGTTTCTTCTTATCGAAACGCAACCGGCATGATGTACCTATCCCGCTCATCCTCTACTTAACAAGTTCCATCCGTCAATATATCCCGACAATGAAAAAAAAAATTAAAAAAATCCAAACATGAGTGTCTCTTAAAAGAGTTCAAATCCCGCCGCCTGCTTCCTTCCGCATCCCTGTGATAAAAGGAAAAATGAAAGAAAAAACAAACGCCTGTTCATGAGCCCATCGCATAGTATACCCATACATCATCATCCCAGACACATTTCAATCCATCCATCTATTTCTCCTTGCTCACGACCGCCCCTCGGTCTTCCTCGCACCTGCACCACCCCGTCTCTTCCTCTTCTCCTCGGCATAAGACAGTTCACTGCTGCCGACTGTCGACGCAACGGGAATGTGATGACTATGTCTGTACACCTTGGTGCCCACATCGCTCTCCGTACCCGACAGGACACTCGAACCAATGTCGCTCTCCGCCCAAGCTCCGGGTGCCGAGCTTCTCGCGTCAGAGGCCGGTTCTTGAGCAGCGTACCTAGTCCTGCTCTTGGACCGCGCCCGGTCTCTGTCCCTGGTGTCCCTGTGAGTTGACTGCCTCTTGGTCGTAACTGGGGCGGGAGCCGGGGGCAGGGCGTAGGTAGGGGTGGTGTATTCCGAGTAGGTATTCTCCGTAGAAACATACGACGATGTCGCCGCCGATACCAGGCTTCCCTCGCCAGCGACTTCATCAATTCTTCGGAGGGCAACTGTCTCTTCCGCGCCAGATGTAAACGAGAAGTCTCTCTTGGGCTTGCGGGCCTCTCTCTCGCGGCCCTTTTCTCTCAACTTGCGAGCCTCGGCCTTGATTCTCTCCGCTTCGCGCACGGCATTCTTGTCGGCAGTCGAGTAGACCTTCCTGATACCTCTCGCTCCACTGGGTTTCTCCCGTTCCCTCTCTTCCTTCTTGGTGGGAGTACGGTGGTGATCGCCCATCAGTTCCGAGGTAACGTCGGTACCATCAACAGTAGAATCGGCATGGTGGTGATGTGAAGGGGACACAGTCGACCAGCTGGGGTTAGTAGACCCATCCCATTCGGACCCGTCCGCTTCCCTGTTCAAACCACCCACTCTGGCAGCCTTCTCATGGCGATAACTCCGGAGCTGTTCCTCGGCTTCCTTTTCGGCTTCTTCGTCAATCAGTTGCCCGTCGGCACCCACCTTTCTTCTGTTCCTCTTGCGGGCTTCCTTCTCCGCACGCTTTTCTTCCCTGCGGCGCTCTTTCTCGCGTTCCTTTTGTTCGCGCTTCTGACGGCGTTTTTCACGGCCGGAGAAATCAGAAACACCGCCAGTGATACCAGTGATGCCGGTTGTGGCGCTGACCACAGTCGTTAGGTCGTCGTCTCTGGTGACGGCGGTGCGGTCATCAACGTCTTTGTAGACAGAGCCGCCGCCGAGGTTGGTGGAAGCGGTGACATCCGAGTAGACAGTGCCGTTGGGACCGATCTTGGGGCGACGCAAAACGGTGGATTTGTAGTCATCCCAGTCGCTCTCTTTGAAGTAGAAGCCGCCGTTCTTGGCCCAGAAGAAGAACCAGATGCCTACCACCACAAAGGCTGCACCCAAAAGACCGAAGACGGCGAAGACGGCGTTGTTGTTGATTTCCTCGGGGTGGAGGGCGCCTGAGGCAGGGTCGCGATGGGGTTGTTCTGGGGAGTCATTGCGGGCGAAGAGGATAGAGCGGGCGGCGAGGGGGCCAAGGGTGCGGATGTCGGCCGAGGGAGTTGCGCGGGAGAGGATGCGGGAGATGATTGCTGGTGCCATCTTGAACCAGCGGGCTGAAGATCACGATGAACTGAGGTGAGGAATGTGATTGACGCAAAAACTTGGCTGGTTTGCTGGTGACCAGCCAAGTTGGTTGGGGGGGGGGGGGGGAGGTTGTCGTCGGTTAGGTTGTCGAAGTCGTAGGTACCGTATCCTTCTTTCTCGGTATTTACGAAATTGATCGATGTTGTTGCTCAAACAATTTAGTATGAGAGACACAGCCCTGCAGATTTTCCCCACAAGGAAAAATAAGAGTGCAGGAGGAAATGCAGGAGGAAATGCAGGAAAAGAATTACGCGTGGAATGAGAGAGGGAAAAGTCGCAAGTCTGCAAGTCTGCAAGTTGCTGCAAAGCAAATGCGTGTTGTGTGGTGAGTGGTGAGTGGTGAATGAGTGCGTGGTTGGTTTAAAGTGGATGCGTTAACCCAGAAACCAAGGAGGTTGGGAGGTCGCGAAAATGCGAAAATAGAAGGCTGGGGATGATCCATTGACCATTCAAACACATCCACCATTCCCCACGCCAAAATCAAAGGCCACCTTAAAAAAGAATTCCCACTTCCCAGGAAGAACCAGGCAAGAGTTTCAGCCTTGCGGACTTGCAAAAGAATTGCTCAGGGCAACCAGGTTTCCCTTGCCTCGCAGCCGCATTGTGCAAATTTCTGGAGAAACGATGTGAAATTGGTTGGTGATGATGACGTCGATGTAAGTAAACAATCCCGCAAGGTCTTACCCGGCAACCGACCCACTGAGAGCGACAAGTTCGTCTTGCTTGGGGCTTGGCAGCAACCCCGCCTCTCACAGACTTCCATCCATCATGAGATGAACCACTGAGAACCAGTGAGTTGGCTCCGTCCCCATACAGCGTCTTGTAATTGGTCCATTTACTTACACACATCACCCACCCGCTTCTTCCCGGCTTGTCGACATAGAACTCTCTACCCTATATCAGACCTGTAAATGATCACCCCATCCATCTCATTCAATCAATGCCGTGTTGCTAGCTTGCTCTTGTCCGATGCACGTCTGAAATTAATTGGCCACAAACCTACCGGATTGGATGGGTGAGTTGGCCCAGCAATAAATCTTGAAGGTGTTTTGTCCTGTTATGGTTCTTTTTTTTGTTTTTTTGGGGGGCTTTGATTCTAGATCGTCGTGTAATGGCAACACCATGGATTTGTGCGAGTGACGACAATCATCCGCATGAAGGATCAAGACTGGAAAGTATGGCTGGCTGACCGAAACGCTCCGGATTCCCCTTTAGGCTTGGGTAATCCGAGGGAGGGGGAACGGAGACCTGAGCAGTCATGAGGCCTTTCGCCGTTCCACGTCGTCTCCGTCTCCCTTCTCTCGCTTGATATTGAATGCGATATCAAGGGTTTGTTAAGGTTACAAGTTCACGAGCCATATCATGCACTAACAAACGAGAGGGGATGGAATCATCATCATGCCGCTGTCCTCGACGGTATACGTGTCACTATCACGGCCGTCAGTGATAATATAGGGACTTCTCATCAAGAAAAACTGAACCCGTTAAATCATACCATCATCTCCACCTCCAACCAGACTGAAGCCATCCCCACAGCAGCCAGCCGCTGTGAGCCGCCGATGGAATCTTTCGCAATCGGAGGTTCGCATGCAACCAGTACACGTGTTTGCCGCTAGACAACCCCCTCACCCTCTTCCCCTCTTTCTGTGGCAAGATCTGCTGTTTCACTGTAAGCTTGTCAAACTGTAGGGCCAACTTCATCACCTTGAGATAAAGATGGCGCACAACATTTCGTAAGATCACCCAAAAGGCCACATGAAACCCATGTTTATCCAAAAAGACATCTTGATATAATTATCACATCTCAACCAGATGTAGAACGACTCAAGAATAGAACGACTCAAGAAAAGAACAACAGACAATAGTCTCTATGGTTCCCTCGCCCCAGTTGTGGTGTGATAACTATCCCCCATTCAAACCAACCATCATAACCAAAACCCCAATAGTCATACCGAGTTCCCGACCCAGCTAACCACGTTGCATCGCTGCACGATGCAAATGCCAAAAAGGATGCAAAATGCAACATGCTTTTCTTTTCCTTTTTAAGCACAGCAAAAGAAGTCGTCAAGTCATCCGTATAAACATTCTCTGGGAGAAGAAACGACGCCAAGGGCGAGGTGAACAAGCGGGGATATCAATCTCTGCTTGAGTGAACATAAGAAGGGACGAAAAGCTTGAGCACAATAATTCCAACCCTGTGAACATCCGGAAAAACTGCTGTGTACAACCCCTACAGAAGATTCCCGACCTCAAGAACCATAAGCCGAAAACGTTCCAAAATGGAAGGAATAAAAAAACGTGAGGGATATCTTTGTCGTGTTCTGTATTAAAGCGAAGTTGATGCACGCCCCGTGCCGGTTTGTCGGGGCACAACACCGTCATCACCAGATCATACGCATAAAAAACTAGAGCCGCCGTGTTTTGATAGCACATGATAGATGAAAGATCCAAAATCGAAGCGAAGTGGTATAAGAGTAGAAAAAAACATTGATCGCTACGATGTCGCCCAAGAGAAAAGGAAGATCTTGGCAAGCATAAAAGGTTTGTTCGTCATCGTCTTCGAAAAAGCGGCCCAATCGCCGCCGTCGTCATTGTCATTAAGTTTCATCAGCTTGGTCGTCTCGTCGTGGCGATTACCGTGGGGGATATCCATAAAGTCCCTCGTCCTGGCGTGAGTACGACGAGGAATAGGATGGGTAGGCAGGGTAAGGGGGTGGAACCTGTGTCGGAGCGTACTCTGTGCCGACGTACTCGTACTCTGGGTCCTCGCCGTAGTTGTCGAGGTTGGGGTAGGTTCGGGAGTACGATCTCGCCCGGGACATTCCGCGTGCTCGCCCGACCGGCATATCCACCCGAGTGCGGCGGTCGTCGTAGTTGTCGATATAGCTTGACTTGTCACTGCCGCCTCGGAAAGTAGCTGCGCCGTTCTTGGAAATGTTGATTTCAGCCCCGTCGAAGCATTGCATTTCGGCTCCACCAACCTTGAGGACTGTGCTGCCCTTGACCCGGATAGTGACATCCTCTTCGTTGGGATTGGTGTGAGTCGTCCTGGTCGTCGCCGACTGTCGGTAATCGCTTTCATCGTGGCTACCTGAGCTTCTGCTGCTGCCGCCGTTCCGGGCCTTTCGTAGAGTTTCAGCGGTTAGCGGGAGCGGGGACCCGCCCATGAGATCTTCCTGATAACGGGTGGCTACACGCACTTGCTCCTCGTATCCGCTTCCGGAAGACGCCGAGTGGTCGCCATAATACGAGTTTCGTCGATGGTTTCTTCCAGCCACCTCGGTCCGGTAGTCGTGGGCGTCGTACGCGACGTCGGCCAAACCACTTGTGGGCATCTTGGGCCGATACGCCAGTGGTGAGCCGTAATCATAGGGGGCGAGCGGCGAAGGTGACAGATCGCCAAAGAGAGCATCCTCGTCCCGGTCATCATCGTAAAACATAGATGTCCGTCGTGCTGGGGTTTGTGGCGGCGGAGGGGGTCGGAATGGAGCTACGGTACCAGGGCGAGCAGAAGCAGGCCGGCGAGGCGGTGGTGGCATCGCTCTCGTATCTTCATCCCTTTTGGATAGTTTTCGGTTGGTCGATGGTCGCCGTACCAGAGTCCTGTCGGGCGGAGATTCCTCATAGTCCTCCTCGTACTCGAGTTGACGAGGTGGACGATGGGCCATTGCCGACATTGGCCGAGGCAGACTCCCAAAGCTGCCGCTGCCAAAGCTCCCAAAGCGGGATTCAAGCGGCCTCGAAAAGTAGTCCGGAGGAGGCCCTTGCATGACCATCGGTGATGGCGCCTGGGGATACGGTATGGGGAGGCCTACAGGAGGGGGCGGGAGGCCATGCGGGACAGGTGGTCCAGGCGGCAGCCCACCCCATTGAGGGGGAGGGGGAGGAAATGATGATGGCATCTGGGGGCCCGGAGTTTGGCTCTGGTAGAATTTGGCATTCGCCGAGGGCGGTTTTGAGCCAGGGGCGCCATAGTAGCTACTTGGTCTGACGCTTCTGGCCCGTGGTCGTGAGTTCGAATTGGCCGGAGCGATGTTAGCCGGATCGACCCCATAGTAGGCCGCATCATCTCTCTTAGGATATGCAGGTGCCGTCTTCGCGGGCTTCATTGCAGGTCGGGAAGCCATTTGGAGAGCTTTCTTGCTGGCGCCAACGGACTTGTCCCGCTGGCTGCTTGACTTTTTTAGTACGTCTCGCCGTGGATGGACCGTGGTGTCGGAGTCGGTGTTGAGTGTGCTGGTGAGAGGTGAGGATTCGCTCTTTCTGCTCTTTTCTCTTCTGACCCGTCCGGTGTTTGGGCGTTCTTTGGGCGGGCTGCTTGGAGCGACTGATTTTGCGTAGCGCACACTTCCCTCGTAGATATTTCCCGACTCGTCAGCGTCCTCGACGCAAGCAACAGGTGGTCGATTCCTCCCAGACATTGCCAGTACGAGCCCCCCGCTCGCTCGAAATGGTCGTTGTGACTACTTGTAGTCTAATGAGAAATGTCGTTGCTAGCAGAGGCAACGATGCCTCGTGCGAGAGGCGGCCAGTTATGGGGCTATTCAATTGCGGGGTGGAGTTGGGCGGCGGCCAGTTCGACTCTTTGTCGCTTTGGGAGTTAGGTCGGGCGGCAGTGGACAACTCCAACGTCTCCAGAATAAAAGTTTTTGTGGTTTGTGGTTTGACGACAGCAAATAGAATTGCTAGTATCAACACCTGTTGTTGTTATCTTCCGACACCAAGTAGGGATGATCGTCCCTTGATGGGGCAGTTCGCTGTGGTTGAAGCTGGGATATGGTGGCGGATTATCGCTCGTCCAGGGTTGGGAAAGTTGCGATGGATGGAGTGGTGTCCTGAGGAGACCAAAAGGTGGAGGGATGGGACAGTGACGAGTTTTAATCGACTGCGGGGGGGTGCGCTGTGAGTGGAGGGCGGCAAGGAAGACCGCTGTTTCGCTTGCCTGAAGCAAGGCTTTGGGGTTCGCTGCGGATTGGGGGGAATTTGGAACAACCCTAGGAAGCCGAGACGGGACAGATGACAGGGGGGGGGGGGTGAGAGATCCCCACAGACAACGCAACGAGACGGCGGGACGGGAGAAGACAGAGAGAGAGAGAAGAGAGAGAGAGAGAGGGCGAGAGGGAGGGGTGAAGCACCCCCAGACAATCTTTATTATTTTATCGATAACAGGGTCAATATTCGTAGGCAAACACTCCTGTGGCTCGGGAGACGACCAGGTGACAACTGGACACCACCGAATATCCCGTTTCAGCCAGTATTTTACCGGTGTGTTGATGTTGATTACTGCGTATAGTTGTTGATCTTTTTGACGTTGTGCAGGATTTTGTGATATGGGGCGTCCTGCGATCACTCTGCGTGGGGGGAGATACCTAGATGGATGGATGACCGACTTTCCGCTCCAAGCGAAACCGACGAACAATATTCGTAACGACGCCCAGTTGTCTGGATCGCTTCAAAAATGGCCCCAAAAGGAGTTCAACTTAAAGATCGGCTGCCAGCAAGGCATTCATTCCCAGACCTTCAAATTTTGATCAAAACAGGTAAATGACATGACAGACTCGGGTAGATAAGGCGGACGGAGCGACGGGCACCGGTCGGCGCAACACAAGAAGAGGCGCAATTTTGCCAGTTCTGCCAGTCATCAAAATGTCGATGGGCGAAATCACCTTGTGAGATTGGACGACGTTGGGTGTTGGGCAATGGACAGTCCTCGGGCGGGGGCCTACAGTAGATAGGTTGAGGCTCGTTCGCTGTGCTCTGTGGCGAGACGATGTAAGCCTGCAAACTCGCTTGTATGTAGGAGCAACTTGGGAGAATATGTGTGGTTGATGCTGTGCCAGTCTGCGTAAGGCCTCAATTGAGTGGGTATTGGAGTGGAGAAGTTGCCTGAAGGGGATAGACGGGCCAAAGTCTTGCAGGTGAAAAAAGGGAAAAACAATGTTGAGCAGCGGCTGCCGAGACACAAGAGTGACGAAGCTGAAAGGCCATTGACCCGTCGTCTCCCCTGTGGTTCCCCCTTCGTCTCGTGGTTTTAATGCCCGACTACTGTGTAATGTCCTTGGGCAGCGATTCAAAGGCACAGCCGACCACCGGCCTCAGCAATCAGCAGTTGCAAAAACTTGATTGATGTGGAAACGAAAAAAGAAAAGAAAAAGATCGATTGTACACGGCCGTAAGAACACCTGTTAGATAGTTGGTTTCTTCCCTTGGATCCTCGATGGACGGTCTCTCTGGTCGATCATGGGTCGATGGGTGAGGGGAGAGAGCGGGAGTGGGAGTGGGAGTGGGAGTGGGAGTGGGAGTGGGGGAAGGGGAAGGGGGGCTGGAATTCTGATGAAGACTCGAGAACAAGACGGAAGGACGTTATGATGCTCTGCAACACTTGATGGCAAACAAAAGAGAAGCAAAGAAAAGAATCATAACGAAGGCAGCCGTTCAGTATCCCTAGGCAGCGGCAAGCAGGGGAACCGCCAACACAATGAAAGTTCGTCGGGCCTGGAATGCAGATTTCTGCAAAGTCGTATCGTATCGCCTGACGCCCATCACAGACAAGTTGAGGGTCAGGATTGCGAAGGAGTCGGTAGGCAGTTATAGCTAACCACCCAAAAGCCCGCTTTTTCCTGCATAGTTTCTCTGCCAATTCTCCTGTCCCGCGGCATCATTGGAGTCATCGGACAGGCCTAGTGGGAAAAATGATGTCGTTGCCGGCCTCTTTGCCAAGTCCTTGCGATACCGATGCCACCATCGATGCACGACTTTAGTGTTCGAAATAGTAGTTGGCTACTGCAACCACTACCGAAGCATCATGGGTAGTTCGCGATATCGCTTGACGATAATTGTCATGCCGACACCGTCGCCGCTGATGTCGCTGCCGCACACTTTGGCGCGACACAGCATCGTAGCGCTGACAATTTCGCTGCCGCTGCCCGTCCGACATTCTCAGCCGTTCGTTTCCACAGCGACCTTGTTGGAACTACCAGCAGAAGATCATCTCATGCGGGATATTCGGGTGTGCACCGCAGTTCGTGGTCGAAGGTCGCAGCACCTTGATGCTGAGCAGGACCAGACCAACCAGCCTGTGCCTGTGTCGCAAGATGTTTTTCGATTTTCATCTCGAGCTGATCCCATTGGCGTTGACTATATCGCGTCAAGTCGCGAGCGCCAATGATTCCGGTGTTATACCCTCCAATCCGGCTTTTGAAGACCGTCCGTCGACTGGAACATGGAGGGGTTCCCCACAGAAATCTGTATCCCCGACGAAACAGAATAGAGCCGCACCGAACCCATCAATATCTGATTGGCCGAGCTGTCGCCACCAAGGCTACTCTGACCGTCGCAATTGCGCGAGGGAACTGTATACCATCATGCTGTGAAGCGATCCTTTCATAGTGGCTTGCTTCACTAAGCCACCGTCCAGAACCACGGTCCAGGTGTGACGGGAAAGTTTGCTTCGTTCTGGGGATTTCTAGATGATGCCGATATGCACCCAGACGGGAACCCTCATGATGTGAGTTCGTTTAGCATCCGGCCAAGCCAGTCCGAAGAGGGATTGGCTCAGGAGACTCCGCATTCAATGCATAAACCACAGGATGCAGACAGGGGGTCCTTCGGAGACCCCAAGCGCGTGCAGAATACTCGAGTCTCGATGGTAAAGTCGATGACATCTATGAGAAGCTCTCTCTGATGCAAGCACACTAGATTGGTCCCGTGACACGAGACCTGATGCAAGATGCTTGACTGTGACGAGAGCATCCACGAACTGATCCGCTGTTGGGAATAGGAAGCCGAAGGTCACGCCCGATGTTCAACGGCCGATATTCAACCCCGTTGCCGGTTGTCAATCGGTACTCAAGCCCCGAGCCCCCGTGAGCCCGCGAGGAAAGACGAACTCGACCGCAGATCGCTCCAAAGTAAGGTCCATCCTCGCCGTCTAGATCATCATGAACCCACCCAACAGAAAAGTACTTTCTATGAAGGATTACTCCGAGAGTGTCCCCCATGAAACGCCTCCCTGATTATCGGTCAAATGGGGGAAGCCGATAAAGAATTCATGTCCCTCCGACCCTCTGATCCAGTTGGCCCACACACCGCCTTTTGCATTGGTGTTGCCATCTGCCAGCACTATAAGTTGCGTCAAGTATTGGCGCCACCGTGCCATTGCTGAACACTCCCTATCAGCCGAGATCATTGGGGCCGAGAGAGTTGACGAAGAGGTGACCGATTGGGTTGTCGTGAGATCGATCCATCAAGGTTGTAGCGTCTCACGGCCATGAAACTGAGACACCAAACTCTCAAAGAGCCGAGGGCGCTCAACACACATGTCTCACACACATCCTCGATGGCCTGTGCTCTTGGCGGGGTTTTGTGTACCGTCCTTGTGTACACCCTGTTCCATAAATCTGCTGAGATAAATCCTGCCATTATCAAGAGGTCCTGATGCATGGAATATACGTCGTGCCTAATGTGCTGCGTATGGAGATGGCGAGGATGAAGCGCATATGCCACTGAGTAAACACGATGGACCCGGTGGTGTTGAGCAGACAATGACTTCTCCGGACCCAAAGAGTGGTTGACCAGAACCCTCACCGGGGCAACCACATCAGTGTGGTCTGATAGAGAAAGCCGGCTCGTTGAAGCATTCGGGTAGGGTTCCAGACTCAAGAACTCCTCTGTCATGGCTTCGGGGAGGGGAGGTAAGGTAGTCCGTTGTCGCTAGTCCATCCGGTTTTTGCAAAACTCCCCCAGGTCCGTATCTGCTAGGTACCAAAATCGATGCCGCCAATGCTGTGCAATATAACCCCTTCCGTATGCGAGAATGCTGGAATCACAATGGAGGTCAAATACGCTGACTTCCATTCCAGGCCGGTTACCCCTTATCGTCCGGATGCCTCGAGCAAGAGCCGTTCCAAGAGATATCTACTCTTCCAATCACCGTCAATGTTGCTGTTCCTGTGCCTGAACGATGCTGCGGGTCACGTCGAACTGTAGTCCAGCCCAGTGCCACTGCGTATCCAGAGTTATGACCAGGCGTTCGAGTGCTCTACCGTAGGGCATAAGCTGCCATCAATCCACTTGGAAGAGGATACACCTCTACAGCTTGGCTCCGTAGGTCATGAGTGAATATCCAATACGACCCCACGAGATTCCGGTTGTATGTTGGGCGCCGACAAGCTTGGGTACAGGGCTTCCTGTGACAAGCAAGACCTCTGGGCCAGTGTGGGTTTCAACGGAATCTCCATCAGGCGCAGATGCTTTCTCGAAGACTGATTCGACCGATAGCCTTCTCGTAATCGCTGGTGTTCGGCGGCGAAGCAGACGTCCAAGATGAGTACCTGGTATTTATCGTGAAACTTTGGAATAGTCCTAGGTAGGGGCTGCTTGATCCGGCTACAAAGGTACATGTACCCACACAAGTGATAAAAAAGGATAAAGAGAACCTAACCTGGGGGGAAATGATTTGCCTCAAACCTTGCAATTGCAAATAATTAGGCCTTAATATTCCTGGTAACAACTCCACAGAGAACGCCAGTCTGCAATGCCTTCATGCCGCGATGAAAATAGCGAAAACTGGGAAGCTGTTTGAAGTGGTTCGTGATAGAACGTAAAAGCAGCAGAGACGCGTCGCGGGTCTCGAGAGTCGAGATCACTCACTGGCCGCTTGGCAATGCCAAACAGTGGAGGCAGGCAGTGGCAAGCAGCTGCAGCCTTACGGGGTATGACTGTGCGTCACTTCACGGGTGACTGCCACTGACTAACAGCAACCCTACCTGCCTAATTCTATCTTCTCTTTCCATGGCTTCCAGGTTTTTATCGAAGTTGTTCTGCCCTCGATTTCTACCCCAAATTGAGCTCATCATCTGACTTCTCAGAGCTGTACTAGTATAGCGGTCACAGATCCCCCATTCAGCAATCACCGCATAGGTGATACCCTAACACGAACGCAAACACACAGAGGAAATATAAGATATATCCATATCTGACGAGTCTCATCCGAAGACCCGACCGAGGACTTTCCTTATGACCGAGGACTGACCGAGAACTACAAAGTCTTTTTACGAGCATGTTTTAAATCTGGTCACTGCGCGTACAGCTGCGCAGGAACTGCAACATCATGCACTGTACGCTTCTAGGGACTGTCTCCTGCGATGCCAACCCTGGACCCAGTTTGGCCAAAGTGTGACTCTTTCATCAGCGTGAATGCCCATCGTCTCGATCTCAATTCTTCCGTTCGACCCCAGGTCCGGGAGTGAGCCGTCCTCTGGAGAAAGATGGCTGATTGCCCAGATCATCTGCTTCATCATGTCTTGGCGGACAGATCATGCAGGTACGTCCTGTTTTTGGATGAACAGAAACATCTTGTTTCTCGGACAGAGATGGTCATAGGCCAAGTGAAGGGCTGATCAACATGACCTCTGTTATTTTCCTCCCACACATCATGACGGAACTTTACGTCCGGATTTCTCGGCATGGCTTTTCGCAAGTGTGAACCCTCTTCGAGATGGTGTGGTGCCTAGTCAGATATTTATGATGGGGGTGTCCATGTCTCAGCTCAGCCGGATGAGGACTCGTCACGCGTGGTGTTGAAGCCAACATCGATAAGCTTGAACCTCATGCACATTCGTAATCTACCAAGCTCACTGGGCTAAAATCCCATTCTTTCCCGGATTTCACACCACGACTTCGAAACACACCTCTCCAGAATACCCACCCACCTAGATCGACTCGTGATGATCATTTTCTCTTGGTGTCGATGGAATACTTGGAAGCAACTTGAACTAGAAAGAAGGCCAAAGAGGAAAAGGCGCAGCAAGAACATGGGGCCCCATGTAGGTGCCCGTCGAAAATGAGAGTGGTCACTTTTCACAAGGCAACTTTGTATATCGCTTTTGGAAACCTGGCTTGTGACTGGCTAATCTGACGTGTAGTCGGATTCGGGACCATTTCGCAAAAAAGGAAGATGGTGGGCAATGTGCTTCCTCAGTTGAGCCATATATCATGACCGGCATGGCCGTCTTCAGCCAGCCATCTGCACATCTCTTTCTCTTTCCCTTCTGTTCGGGTTACACCACAGCCGGGGAACACAAGCCTGTGCATCGTGCAGCTGTCTTTTCGGTCGCTTCTCTGATAGGATAATTGCTGAGCCGGCCAGACCGGCGACGGCAGCCTTTCGTTCTCGAGGTGGACGGACCGCTTCTTCCATTTCTTTCTCTCTCTTGTCTCTAGTGCAGCCTTATACCGGTGCGCGGACCTCACTGAGACAAATCTGTCTCGGCCTCTGATCTCGTCACATCAGTCAATATTCAAAACGAGACACAAAAGCCTCGGACTCCTCCTCATCACAAGATCTGTGGCCACCCAACACAAATACGGCTTCGCCCCAGCATCCCACGTACCGACGATCTTGAGATCGAGGACTGGAACCTCTCCAGCATGGACGAGGACCCACTCACCTACTTCCTGACTCCCGCGTCGCCGCCCTACCGAAACGACGGCGGCGAGGTCATGGACTTTGAAATGGACTTTGACGCCGGCATCGAGGATAGCAAGCATCCTACCAAGGAGGTCAGGAGCGTAAGCCCCTCCAGCCTCGGTGGCTTCAGCCGTCCTCCTCCTCTTCCTCCTCATTCCCCCTCACCTCCCATGTCGCCAGCTACCCCCGACCTGGAGTTCGACATGTCCACCACCCCCGATGACCACGACGATGCCTTCATGTACGCCCGGGCTCACCATCACGCCTCCTTCGGGCACATGGCTATGCCCCTCCTTTTGAAGGACTTTACTTCCTCCAAAAAGTCCAAGAGCTCTTCTCGGTCAAGGTCCAACGCGGTGTCGCGCAACCTAGCGCCACCCGCGGACCGAGGTCGACCCAAGATGCTCAAAGGAACACCACTGCGCTCGCAAGTGACGACCCAGTCTCCATCCCGCCGGCTATCACCACACGCGTGGCGGGAGCCGAGCCCAGATGTCTGGATGATTGAGGAGGAGCCGGAGCGGGAGGCGGCTGAGCTGCAACACGTCGCAGACAACGATATTACGATGATGGGCGACCACCATGATGCCTTTCTCCGGGAAGGCTGGGAGGCGGCGAGGGTGGTGAAGGCTAGAACGATAAACATTCCGGCTGCAAAGCCACGGAAAAAGGTCCGGTTTGTACTGCCGGAGGGGTATAATAAGGATCTGGATATGTATTAGTTGTCCGGCACATTGGGTTGTCTGTCTGGTCTGGTTCATTCTGTCTCTGTTGGGTTAATCCTTTGCTGTCTTCAATTTTTATCTCTCCCTTGTTTCTTTTTCTTTTTTTTTTTTTTTTTTTTGGTCTTTGACGCATATTTCCTTACTGTCGATTATACCACCTGCATGTATCTGGAGTTGGAGGGCTATTAGGTCTGCTTTCTTTCTTGGGTTCGGGCTCTGACTGGAGGATGGCTCATTTTTTTTTCGGTTACGAGGGAAGAGGAGGAGGAGGACATCATTATTTGCATTATACCAGGTTGGCATTTTCTTTCAATTTCCTTTCTGTCTTGTTCGGTTTCACAGGTTGTCGAGGTATCCAGATTG
The DNA here is from genome assembly GCA_033296905.1 of Podospora australis. NCBI lineage: Eukaryota > Fungi > Ascomycota > Sordariomycetes > Sordariales > Podosporaceae > Podospora > Podospora australis. The sequence goes on along the minus strand of MU864458.1, from coordinate 16,322 downwards.
CAGACAGTAACAGTAGCAGCAGCCAAAAAAAAACACACAGATTTGATTATCTGTGACATCTGTATTCTACCTGTGATTATCTATGACTCCGTGATTAGGTGTCTTGGTTTTCGGTTCTGCTAACATTTTGTCGACCAACAAGGAACTCCCCAAAATGCTTGAAAGACAGGAAAACCGTGCATGCAGCTTCTTGTCGTGTAGGTAGCATGGCTTCGTTAGATGCAGGCCTGTGGAACCTCGAGGGCGCTAGATGACCCAAATCTTGGATTTTGGTGCTTCCGGAGAGACCCCTCCTTGACTGCTACGCCTTTATCTGGAAGGCATCACGATCTTGGGACCGTTGATTGGTTTTGAACTTGATTTTGGAATTTATCTCACTGATAACCTGGAAGTGAGCCCATAATCGAGGGTTTATATAGCGGTATATCAGATCTGGGTTATAGTTGGCGACCAGCCTTTTCCACAGCAGCACCTTGTATTGTCCGTACATTATTTCCCCCAGAAAATAGAGGTCACCATTCTTCCGCTCGATATCTGAATGGTTACAGCTTACAAAAGGACCGAAGTCTGGGATCAACGGATTGCGGCGTCGATAACGCACGCCCCGTGTGTTGCCAAATATAAGACACCACCCCGGTACCGTATCCCGCTAAAGCTCTTCCTTGCAAGCGAGGATATCGATCCGATCCGATGGAGGGACTCCTCAATTCCCGTTCCCCGATGCTCCCGCTCGGTGGGCTGCTAACAGACTCCACTGGTGATGATGTCAGGGGGGGCTTCCAGGAGGGCCACGTACGCCGGCGTTGTGTCTTGTCTGGTCGAATAAGCAGTGCGCGGAGGAAGCCAGATCATAGCGCCAGTTTTGTGCGGTGCGAGAGACAAAGTACACAAATGAAGATAAGATTTCATTTCTCTAGAAAAAGGCTGCGCCAATGCGCACTTCACTTACGAATATGCTCGGCTGCGCAGGCGATGCGATGTGCAGCTAGGTGACAGCTCCGTCCATCTGCCGTGCGGAAGTGCTTGCATCCACCACTTCCAGGTTTGCTGCACCCATCCATTGAGACTTGCATTGCTGGTCCCGACGCCAACCTTGGAGACGCTTGAGTCTCATTGGTCCAATATCGTCTGGCCTGTTTTTCAAGGAAGACTGCTGTTGCTGCCGGCCGCACAGTACTGCAAGGGTGTGGCTGGGCGCGGTTTAAACATTTAACAGGTGGACCCAGACGAAAAAGAGAAGACAAGGAAAGCCGGGAACTGCTGAGTGCTGACCCTGGATTTGTTTATTATTATTCGAGGCCACTCCATTATCGTCATTGGGCGCAGTAGATAGACGGGATGAAACGGCGCTGTTGAGCAGAACCTAGTAGAACGAGGGAACAAACCTAAAGGAGCTTCGGCAAGGCGGCACAGTGCCTAGGTCCCTTCTCTTCTCCTACGCAGTATTCCTTTCTAAAATAATTCTCTTCCAATCGAAACCAACCATACCTGAGCCCATTTTGTTGCACTGCATTCCATTTGGCAGATCAATTTCAGCTCAGCAGGCTTGCGCTGTCCGCTGCGGATACCTGCCGCTATTAGCCTGCTTTCCAGTGCAGCGCGCTGTCTTTCCCAGCGTTCCGGTGCGCATTCTGCTAGGTTTCCTGCAGCGGCCCGCCGCTTGACGGGACCTCTCACCAAGGAATCCACTAGATACGTGCACCATCTGGTTTTCTCTGCCATTTTCCAGTCCTTGCGAAACATCATCATCCAACAATCTGTTGAGAAACACAAACACCAAAAAAAAAAAAAAAAAAACTTGCCCCGAGCTTCTTTTGTTTCCCATGATCGTCGCCCAGTCACCTCAATAAGAACATCCCTGTGCTGGGCCGGCTCGATTTTTATCAGATCTGCATCTGCAAGATCAGATCGTTCAGGATGAGCTCACCTCGGTGAGGGGGGAGGTCAAGAAAGGTGGGTTCGTTGTCCTGGCATTTTGTTTGTTGACTTTTGGCGCCGAAAGTCGTCAGCCGCCGCCCCGAAAAGGCCCAGCCCAGCTCCTTCAATTGCCAGTCAGTCCCCTGCACTTGAACACTGGAAAGCTCCGCTTCCGACAGCTCCAGCTCCAGACCGACATTATTGAACGAGTGGATTTCTTTTGTGTATCCTCTTTTTTCCCCCCGATCAGCTCATAGCAGCTGCAAAAATGAAGAATCATCCTTACTGACTCACGTCATGCCATGTTACCAGCGCAGCTAACCAGAGCGTCGCTTTTCTCCTGGCAGAAGAACCATGTCGCCAGCCAAAGACGATGAACCTCCTCACCTCAAGAAACCGTCAGCGACAGCACCTCGACAAGCCACGTCTCCCGTCAAACAGAACAATGGATCGAAACCAACAGCGAAGAGCGCACCTTCGACACCTGCAGCCGGCCCCAGCCATGGCAAGAAGAGACCCGAACCGTCTCTGCTGGGGGACTTCCTGCTCGGCCGACCATCTCCGGCGCGCTTAGCGGCAATGAAGCAGCGCCGGAAGAGCATGGCGGCCGATGCGGCAAACGTGCGGGAGGAGTTGCGACAGGAAATGCGCGCCGCGGCGGTACGAAGGCTTCAGCAACCTAATGGGGTGACTGACCGCGTTAAGGCCTGGCAAAAGAAGAACGCAGCAGCCATGAAAGAGGAGGGGGGGGGTCCTCCGCGGGCTGAGAGCGTCGCAAGCGAACCGACCGAGTTTGCCGCTCACATCACTGCCGAGAGTGTTACTGAGGAGGACAGGGTGCGGATCAAGATGCGACAAAAATCAAGAAAGAAAAAGGGCAAGTCAGACAAGACCGAGAATGATGATAACGAGGACGATGACGGCGAGGAAACGGAGAAGGAAAACAACCAGCCAGATGCGAGGGCCAGGTCAAGATCAAGGCCACCGCCGGTCAAAGAAATGCCCAAGAAGCGCATCGTTAGCGACGATAATTGGATGAAGCGCGGACTTGGAAAAGGTCCACAACAAGCCGCGCCACCCAAGCCGAAGCCTGAACCAGCGCCCATGCCTATACCCAAGGACTTTCTTCAAAAGACCGCACGGAACCCAACAGTCCAGAGCAAGATAAAAGAGTGGGCAAAAAGGGTGGAGCCGCCAGATCCTGAACCACCAAAGGTGAAGCATTATCGTCACAAATCTGGGGCAACAATTGCGGTGGAGGAAGAGACCCCCAGTGTGGTGTCTTCCGAACCCCAGCTGCGGCCCAAGTCCATGTCCTCGTTTTTCGACGACGGTATCCGAGTCAAACCCCTGAATGTCAAAAAGTCGACTCCTGACGCCGATGATGGTATTCGGGTCAAGCCAATCAAGTCGAAGAGTTACGATGACGATGGGATTCGGGTAAGGCCAGTGGTCGAGAAGGAGACAGACGAAGAGAAAGAGCGCGAAAAAGAGCGGGAGAGAGAGAAGGAGAAGGAAAGGGAAAGGGAGCGAGAGAAGGAGAAGGAAAGGGAAAGGGAGCGAGAGAAAGAGAGGGAGAAAGCTAGGCAGAAGAAGAGGGAGGAAGAGAGGGAAAGGCAGAAAGAAAGGGAGAGGCAAAAGGAAAAGGAAAGGGAAAGAGAGAGGCAAAAGGAGAGACAGAGGGTGGCCAAAGAGAAGGAGAAGGCGAAAGAGAAGAAGCCTGCACCGTTTGACGATGGAATCCGCGTGCGACCCATGGAAAGTACCAGCACCAGTACATTGCCTGATGATGGTATTCGAGTGCGACCGATTGGGACTCCTCCGCCCGATGGTGATGGGATCAGAATAAGGTCGGGGCGACAGACCCCTTCCGAAGACCGACCTTCCCGTCACACCAGCAGGTCTCGACAGACGTCAGCCGACAGGTCCAAGAGGGTCCCCAGTACACGAAGACCTGAACCTGCTGAAGACGTTATTGAGGTGATTGAAGAGGGCGAAACAGAGCTCAGCTCTCCGACAGAAGTCAAGACCCCACCGAAAAGCAAAACCGCAAAGAGAAACGCCAGGAGGAGGAAAAGTCGCAGCCCAAATGGTGGCTCTGGTGCCCGGCCTACGCGGTCTGATCCGGAGATAGCCCCCATCGAGGTCGAATCTGAGAGCGAGAGCTCAGGTACCGAGTCTGATCGAGTTCCCCCAACTGTACTGGGCAACAAGTCACTGGCAGATATTCCTTTCGGCTATTCGGCGTTTAGTGTCCTGGATCTGCCTCTGCGAGACGATGCGCAACACAGCGCTAGCAAGCAAATACCGGCAAAGAAGCCAAAGGCTCAGCGGACAGGGAGCTTCAAGGCGATGCCCAAGGTTCTGAAGAAAGTCGTTGACGGTGCGAGAGAAATCATGCATGAAATAGCGGAGCAACCGCCCCCGAGAAATCCTGCAACAAACCAGCCCGCGAGCATAGAGTCGTGGCTCAACAACACAGTCGATCCCGTCGATCCCTTCGTGGCCGCTACCCCCAAAACAGAACTCACGGAGAGCGAGGCGATGAGCCAGCCTCAACCTCAGCCTCAAAAGGCCCCCGAGCCTCCCAAACCCAGACTACAGCCAGCTCCTGAAATTCGCAAGAAGGAGACTGTCGCCCCCACAGCTTCTCCCAAGGTCGATGTCAAGGAGAAGGAAAACGAAAAGCCGAAGGCGAGTTCATCAAGCTCTCAACAAGAAGACAGCGATGCAACAGCCAGAAAGACAAAACCGCCTGCTCTGACTCCTGCGGCAGGCTTGAAAAGGAGGCAAGCCACCCGGGGTGCCTCGTCTCCTATCAAGTCCACCGGCAAAAAGCCGCTCCGGGAAATCCTAAAGGATGCTTTCCGGGGGGAGTCTGGTGGTTACAAGATGCCTCCCGCAGTGTATCCCAGCTGCGAGGCTTCTGATTTATACGAGGATGAAACCGGGTACGAGGGTTCTGAATATACGGAGCATCGTCCTGGTGATTCTCGCCGGAGGTCGCGCTCTCCTGATGATTACTCTTCAGCATACTATTCATCGGCATACGAGTCGCATCTTTCCTCAGATGTTGCAAGCCAAGAACTGCTGCGAAGAAAGCCCCCCACCAAGGGTTCCCATGAGCTCTCAACCATCATCTCCGAAGAGTCCAGCAGTGTTGCTGGGTCTGACACCATATCCAATGTCTCGCAGACCACTGTGACCCAACCTACCACTGCCTATACAAAGGCGGACGATGAATCTCGGCACCGGGGCCAAAGGAGTCACGGCAGCCGACGAAGCAGAAGGAGTCAAAGCCCCGACTTGTCCCGTCAGCGGAGTCAAAAGCCCGGCCTCAAGAGACGTCTTACCAAGCATTCGGATCTTGTCTCTGTCTTGTCACTGTCAAATGACGCCCAACTCAACATGCTTAGTCGGTCGAAGAGCGTCAGGTCCACGCACAGCCTTCACCGCAAGCCTAGTAAAGTCGACAGAAGCAGGATTGACCAGCTACTTGATGAGTTTGCCGACGACGAATACTTTTACCGAAGGGAACTCAAGACTCTGGTAGACGGAGTGATCCCCGTGTTGTTGACACATGTCCTCCGTGGCGAAGAAGGAAATACGGCCAACCTTTTCAGCCGGACATCGGCCGACGTGATGGTCAAATCTGTGGTCAGCATGGGTGTCTCGCTGGAGAAGCTTAAAAGTTTTCACGATCGAGTTCCGCTTGGGGACCTTTACCAGCTTCTATCGTGGCTTCAAGCTCTCTGGCCCTTGTACGACAACTATTTTGATGTCTGGCGGCTTGGATTCCAGGGTCTCATCATCAGCCTGGCCCCCAAGGTGGATCGCATGAACGACAATGATTCCCTCTTGAATGCTATGCCCCTCAACGAGGACGGTGATGTTATTGGCGAGAATGGCGAACGGGTTGATGTCGCTTTTCTTTTGAAGCGACCACTGATTCGCTTTAAGTGGATGACCAAGTTCCTCAGGGTAAGTTTTTTTCTTCTTCTTGAATAAGTGGATAGTTTGAAACGATGCTTATCGTTCATGTACAGGCTGCTGCCACCGTTGTGGCAACCCCGGATACCCAGCATCTTCTCTCGGTATACGAGTCCCTTCAAGAGAAGGCTCGCAAGCGGCACCGAGAAGAGACCGCGCGTATCACAGATGAGGACGCCAATAAAACCGACACCACCCGTGCTCGAGATCTCAGAAATCTCATGCCCCTCGACGGGATCTTTATTGACCCAACACGCCAGGTTGCTGCCCTGGACGTGTTCTCTCTCGATCTGGACCATTCCAGTGGGCAAAGGCTCGAATGCCAAGTTGAGCTTATTCACAGAGATAAGCCTGATGTGCCGTCTGACATGGGAGATGTTCTCATCCGCGAGATCGGGAACGACACGCGGTCGTGGCTCCTCTTCCCTCCCGTACCGCTGCAGTACATCTCGGCACGCATGAGCGAGACTGATCACGCACTAGTGGTCATGATCCGAGGCACCCACAACGGAGTTGAATGGTACGAGCTTCTCAAGCTGTCGACCAGCAGTGAGGAACAAATTTCGTTTTGGCTCGGTGTCTTGGGTAGTGATCCCGCACCGCCCATGACCCGCAGAAGGCCTACTAGCCAGGTACTTGGAAGCACATCCCCAAAGTCTGAGGATATTCCCGTTGGCGAACGCAGGCGGGATGGCGAGAGACCCCGCACGCCGACCCGGTATCGCACAAGACAGAACTCTGGGTCTCCCGTTTCGGGTGCGGAGAGTTCGCCGGAAAGGACTCCTACTCGGGCAACCTACACAGATTATGATACAGAGAACCGAGGAGATCGAGAGCAATCCCAGTGGGAGACTCCCTCCTCGGATATGCCCAAGGCCGGCAGAGCGGCTCCCAACTCGAAGCCTTTCCGTGAGGACGGCGCTCCTCCCCCGCCCATCCACCGCACTCTTAGTAAGAGCGCTCAGCTTGCTCCTCCGGTGGATCTCGGGGTGTCTAAAGTCAAGCGCAGGGGCTCATCCCCGCTCAAGCACGAATATCACCCTTCGGATATATCATCTGACAGCGGAAGCGCCTTGAGTGAGGAGTCTGAGACGGAAACAGAGTCGTCGTCGTCTGATTCTTCTAGCGATGAACTAGAAGACGAGGAAGTTCCCGACACAATCCCTGGTTACAGCCTAAAGGGACCTCCTCCTATGCCAACCATAGAGTCAGTGGTGTCGGATAATAGTATTACTCCTTCCCACTCGGCTTCGCAAGTCGACGTTTCACAGATGATACGCGGTACTCCTATCGACCGCCCGCCTCCGAAGAAGTTCGTGGCCTCGGTATCTTACTGGTCTTCGAAGAGGGGAATGTGGAGAGATATCGTCAACGGCGGGCCCGCATCAATTCACGTGTACCCCGGCAGCATGGAGGTGCACAAGCTCCACGGTCAACAACCCAAGGCGTATCCGCTGCAGTCATCTGGCACCTCCGAGGTTGACGATAGCAACAAAGATGCAGGCAGCATTATGGCACTCATTAAGCTGGACCTTACCCCGGTGGTCCTGATCCGTCGCAGTACGGTTGTCGATCTCGAGGTCCGCAGTCCCGCATCACCAGAATCTCGTCTCAAGACGGACAGCAACATGTTCCGCTTCCGCGCGGCATCACCGGGCGAGGCCCAATTTCTCTGGGAGGCTGTGCACATCGCCCGCCTGAACAATGCCCGATACAAACAGCTCGAAGAAGAAGCGCGTTTCCGGTCATTTGGTCAGGCTCAACCCATCGGCGGCGAGGACGGGGGTGATGGAGACACGTCGAGCCGCCGGCGCAGCTGGTTCGGTAGGAAGAACAGCTACCGCGCGTCGACGCGAGCGCCGAGTGTGTCACAGGGTAGTATCTCGACTGGCATCTCGGCAAACAGTCTTCTCCGGCGCCTGCTGGGCGGGGGAAACACCGTTTTCAACATTGACGAGTCTACCCTTGACAAACCTCCCCGGATCGGCGGCGGTGGTCCGGGCGGTAACAGTTTGTACACCTCCAGCGCCTCCTCCAGCGGTGGGGATGGGTCCAACACCCCGCCGAGGAGTATTACCGTCTCGCTGTCCGGGTCAGGCAGCCGCTGGAGCACTGGCCTAGCGAAGCCCTTCTCGCCAGATCAGCCTCTGGAGATCACTTGCCACTCTAATGAACGCGGTACCAAGTGGGAGAACAAGGGGAGCTGTATCCTGCACATCACTCGGCCGCCGCCGGGGGTGAGGCAGGAACTGGCGCTGTATAATGGGTTGGAGAAGAGGGTGATTGTCACGCAGAAGATCAGCAAGAAGAAGATGGAGGCGGGAGAGCAGCCGCCGATTCTGCTGGATGCGGTGCTGGGGTCCAAGAGTTTTAGTCTGTTGGGCTCGAGGGGTGTGATGTGTAGCGTCTGGGAGAACTTGAGGGACGAAGATGGCAACGTGGGGGTGGCGCCCAAGACGGGAGCGCTGAGTGGGAAAGTGAAGAAGTGGTGCTTTGAGTGCAAGACGGTGGGGATGGCGGAGTATATCATGACGCTGGTTACTTCGGAGGTTCCGGGGTTGATGATGTGATCTTTTTTCTTTTGTTGTTGGTGTTGTCTATGGGAGAGCGGAAGAGGGGGATGAGTGGGTGTCTGTCAAGCGACATAGGAGGGGACGGAGATCATCGAGGGTGTTGTTAATATATTGTGAAGGGGTGTAATTGGTTAGAGGAGAGGGGGAGGCTACCTTAGGGTTCGGGATGGGCTCTGGGAATGGGGTGAGTGGATATCAGGGGGGGATGGGATGTCAACAGGTGGCATGGAAAGCATCATGGGAGTAGCAGGCAAGCGAGTGACATGGAGTCTGGCTTTGCATCACGCATACAACAAACATTGTTTGTGGTTTCTTTTGTCATTAGGCCTTGAGATTCTTTACATATTATACCCACCCAATGCTAAACGTCTGATTCTGTTTATAACTGTATTGTACGTACGTACCACATCTTGTACCAACATGGCCAACATACTGTCAACACATGCCAACATGATATTAACAGGTCAACATGATGTTAGTGCGGTCAAATCTCAAGTATGTAAAATTCCATTGCTCTAGGTACTACCCCTCTTAAACAGCTCAGTCTCATGCCAACATGCCAGAAGGCTCTGGTGTTGCCTGTACTCGGGTCCATGTTGCGAAGTTGTTTAGAGGAAGCATTGTAGTCATTGAAGCAGGGTGTCCCTGAGTGAGCTCGAAAACGGCATACCTTCATCCAGGTGACATGGGCTATGTTTCCTGGTATAACGAACGCAATGCGATTCGAGATCTTGTTCTCATCTTCAGGAGGTGTCTCCGTTGGCACGTATCGAAATGGCGACACAACGCAACTCATGCTTCCCTCAGTTCGACTACCTCAGATCGAGCGAGTATTGATTAAGCCTACAACGTTTCCAAGTTCTCAATTTGTATCATTAGGTGCTCGATTCTTCTACTTAACACACACATATATATGAGCATATGTATGCCGTACCTACCTACCTTAGGTAGTCCAGGCGATGGTATCATATTCAACAGCCAGACAAAGCTCACCACTGCATGCATTCACAACGGGATAAGGAGGCTGTTTACTACTAAACTACCCCTCTGCTATATCTCACAACCCCTTTCTGGTCAACCACCTCCCATCCCTACATACCTGTAGCTAGCTAGGTAGGTAACCCCTTTCTCCCTTTACGTCCTCCTTTTACACCGACCTCTTCAGAAACTTCCATTCAACACGTGATATTTCCCCGTCTCCCCCTTTCTTTTCCCGCTAAGCTAAGCATTTCACCGGAAAGGACACAAGGCCCTCGCAGGGGTACCTATCCTCGAGGCATTTTCTTTTCTCTCTCTCTTGCTTCTCATTTCCTCTGCCGCTTTGGTTTCCAGCCCTACTTGCACAATATGATTCATGATGTTCCTCAATAGGTATATGAGAGAGTCAGGCTTGCCGTTTCATGAACCTTGACATAATACCATGGGTGCAAAAAAAGGACAGACGGGCAGCCTTACCTTGGCTCCTTCTGTTGTTTCTCATTTCCCGTTGTCCCGGTGTTGGTAACCCTAAACTGTATAATTCTAGCCTAGACACGTCACCGGCGCCTAGTTACTGAGTCCCCGCCGTATGGATTCATGGCACCGTGGATGGCGTCGTTCACGCTCCGCCTGTCTGTTCAGTCAACCGGAATGATTTCCCGCTTTCTCCGGGTCTTGGTGTGTTGGTCTAGGCTGGCCTGGCCGGGCGGATGGAAAATAAAAAGATATTCCCCAGGTCCTTGTCTGCTTGATCTTCCTATCCCGACCATGTGAACAGTTTGCCAAGGGGCCCTTCACTGACTACTACTGCATGACTGCCCTCTATTGTTGCAGGTGAGCTGAGGCAGCGGTACTATTTCCTGATTAACGATGCCCTGTAGGGCAGGTAACCGCCCCGGACAGGTTACACGAGAATCCCGCCGAAGTGAATCCTCACCTTACCGGCTCGCTGTCCGCGGGAAGTTGAACTTTGAACCTCGCACCCACTGCACGGAACAAGTGCTAAAAAGTACTACTAAGTAAACATATCATACGTAAAACTCGGCATTCAACATCCGCTCATCCTTACCACTACGCCACATCTACGATGCCATTGTCTTTTATGCACACATGCTTAATCTTGATCAGATCGAGCTCGGTAGCCATGGCACCGGTAGCAAAAAGGGGAAAATCGTAAATGTAAAGGACTTTTGTCTCTTGTGGAAAAACGGTTGTTGGCAATGCCTTCAGGTTCTCGACCACAGAAACCAGGCAGTTTTTGCACTTGTCCCTTGCAGCGAACGGTCTCTTTGTTGGCACTGGGGCGGAAACGCAGCTGCTAGTAGGGAGGCTTGTACACTGCAAGCAACGTAACAATTCGCTATAATACTACCAGGTAGACGGATGCCGGTTGGTGCGCGAAAGTCGGAGAGTGATAGAGTGATATATCGAAGCTACTATTATTGCTTGGGAACTGTTGGTTGGCACTTGAATCTGCTGCAGAGTTGCGTGGAGGTTGTTGGTCAGATCGTTTGGGTATAGCCACCTCACGCTACATCGAGGCTGTGCAGATGTCTGTCCGAATAATGGGGATTAGGGACTAGACGTCGAACCAAAATCCGGTGACGCATCATCCACCATCATGCTTTGCTCACTTTTTTTTCTCTTGCGCCTTCGAGAAGATTACATAGATACCTTACCTACATGGCAGGGTTGGGTAGAGGGAGGGTGTGTCTCGTGCCTTGTGCCTTGTGTGCTTGGCCATCACCACATCATCCCACCGGAACGTTTTCGGCTGCTCCCGATGCCCCCCCCCCCCGGCGGGTGACATTGCATGTTCGTTGTGGTCAGTCTGATTCTTAGGGGGGAGGGGGGCAGTAAGAGGCGACCTTGCAATTTCTCTGAAAGGTGATGAGTGGTTTCGGTGACGACGAGCTACTATCAATAATGGGGTAAAGAAGCTGTACACTGCGCCTCAGTGACATACGTACATACCTGTCTTCCTAGGTATGAGCATTGAACCCCCTTTCCAGTTCGGTTTAGGCGAGGTAGGGCTTGTGGGGGGCCAATGTAACGCTGGTGAATGAGCTTAAGTCCATTTTTGGTGACTTTGAGAATGGAGGATCGCTGTTTTCGGTCGAGCTCACCGAATCCACCCGCGTCGCCAACGACCACAACGGCGTTTTTTGTGTGCATTCTCACCATGTATCACGGAAGGATAAACCCGCATCTGGGTTTCCTGGTGTTCCCATCTCACCAGTAACGACTGCAGCTCGGGGTGGACGTAACTGTGTGTATGGTACACAGACAGCTGGTGCTCAGGAGTCAGCAAGTTTCCACCTCGGCATGGCGAAGAAACTACCTACCATCATCATACACTCATACCGACGTCCACTTCCTCATACCTCGGTCATGCTCCGGGGATAGCAGACCACCGCGCGTGCTCGAGCAATAACGAGCAGTGGCCTCTCAACTCTCGTGACTTGCCGAATTAAATCGCCGGCATGCCCTTTTCGTCTTCTCATGTACCTATAGTAGTCCAGTCGCCTTAGGAGGGAGCTTGGTTTCTTCGTGTTGATATGTGATTTGATGATTTGTGATCTCTCTCTCTCTTCTTCCAGAATAGATCAACCAATGCACACCATGACCGTCTCATTTCCCTCTGAGGACCAATTGCGTTCCAGGCATGATTTTTTGCATTTTGTGTCACAACCCCCAAGTCGGCCCGGTCGTCTTAAGGTAGTCGCCGTATATCTCACACAGCCCCCCTCCCCTTTTCAGCTACTAGCAACAGACCTATTGGGGGACCGTAGAACGCATGAAGACGGAGCTTTGTGTAATGAACTGGGGAGAATGAGGAAGGTGAACGTACAATCAATGGTAAACACGCCAATTGCGCACCTGTCGGTATTTGGACAACAGTTCATACCCAATACTAAGGAAGTGGGGGGGCATGCAATGACCTTGTGCTCGTAGGGCTTTCATTTTGTCTTTATGCTTACCTACTGCTCTATTCTGAGTGTTGGGATCACGGATACTGGCGCCTTGGTTGGTTGGCCCGAACCATCATATCAGAGTTCTGATATGTTGGAAGGAACACAAGTCCTTGCTTGGCCTATGGGGTTGTTTAGCGTACCTAAGGGAGTTGATATGGGTGGACGAGATGGGCGTGAGGCTTCCATACCTTGGTCCGTTCAACCCTCTTTCCTAGCAGATACCAGCAAAGACAGCGAAGTTGTACCCCAAACTTGTGTCGTCCAGTTGTTCTCGGACTTGTAGTCCTTGCTTGAAGGGCAGGTATTCGTAGCTCTCTCATATCCAAAGTAGAAGGTGATTTGGATGAATATCCCGCTTGCCAGCTCACAAACCCCCGAGTACAACCGTCAGGGGAATCTCGCACAAGAACTGCAGCAAACAAAAGGACAAGACAGCCGCGGGAGTGTCAAAAGCATAGAAAACGCATGTTTCGGTCTTGAAGGAAGCCCACACACCGCAGTCGACGCAAGTCATCTATATGCGTGCCCCAGATGGAGAGGGTATTCCTGGTTCGGTACCTGCCGGTGTCTTCTTTTGTCTCGGCCTTCTGCTGTTGTTGACCCTCGGTTCTGATGCTATGCTGCGCGTTCACCGCGACTTGGTGTTGTACAAACTTAGACCAAAGCTGCAGGTTGTCCCTCGGTCGGCGATATGTTGACCACTGCTGCTACTACTTCTACCGATGTTCCTGCGATGCGGTGCGGTACCAGTTCATCTACATCTGGGATGCCATGTATATGCACAAGCAGTGTCTGCCTGCCCGGGGCGTTCATCAAAAGTGTTCCGAAGCAAAGGATAGGCTGAAAATCTTCCATGGTGGAGATGCCGTGCGACCGGTAGACCCGAACCTGGTTGTAGAAGTCGGTATGTGTTGATTGTCTTTCCCCGTCTTGCGGAGGCCGAGTCCAAAGCATGGGAATGAAAAGTAAAAAGGGGTCGGTCACTCGACTTTCAAGTCTCTTGTCCATGATTGGGCAGGCAATGGTGATCCTGACGGAGCATAATATGGTGATTCAAGGCTCCGATGCTGACAACCTCTCTCCATGCCTGTCTCCCTCTTGTGTGTTATTCTTGCACAAAAGCCCAGACTTCCCGGACCTTTGGTTTTGTAAAGTATTGGCTAGAAAGCGAGGTGGATGGAATAGTTGGGAGCACCGATGACGATACCCGTGATCCTGTATGCGCGTGCATATGGTGATACGAGAGAAAGGAAACAAGCGGTAAACTCCGAGAAGACTTCACGTACTCTGAATTTGTTATACAACAAATAGCCTCGGGGCTCCTTACCAGAAGAACAATGTTACTTCCTTCAGCCGCTGGTTTCTTACCTAGACCACGCCAGATCAGATCACATGTCCACCGCTGACACCACCACTACAAGCCACGAAGCTTTCGTCGAATCAAGAAAGAAAGAAAGAAGACGATGGGGATACCCATGCTTATATTTAGAAAAGTTCAAGAGGTGAGATGCATACGAGACAAGTAAGGATAGAGTGAATGGGGCACCTGCAGTGGCATAGAATCCGGCGAATAGGCTTCCTGACTTGTCCCCAAAGCCGAATCAGATGCCCGTCTCCTGACTCTGAGTGATAGTAATGGCGTTGTGTGCTGTGGATGCGAGTGTTGATGTGGGTGCCGATATGATTTGTACGTGTGGTTAGGTACTGTCGCTTATCTTCCTTTTTCCCCTCAACCCCATCTTGCCTCGATCCTCCGATAGTCTTGACAAGGGTCTATCTAGGGAAGTGACATGTAGGTATGTATGTATGTATGTATGTATGTACGTCAAGTATTGAACCGAGCCAGCGTCGAATGCTTTTACATGCAGCATGGGCCGACTCACCGCTCCTGCGGAGAAGCGATGTGAGAGCTTCAGTTCCCAACCCCCCATGGGAACACAGCAGCAAGAGACACCAGGGAAATTGATGGCATTTGTGGACATGGCTCCGGTGTACATTACCCGTCACGGAAGAAGAGCCAGCGCGGAGGTGGTCAACTGGAAAAGAGGATGGCGGGGTAAGGAGAGCACTGTGGGCAGCATGCACGCCGAGAGGACCGGTGATGGACCGGAGGGCGTTCGTTGGCCTTCCGCCAATTGGGCATCAGATCGGTTCGATAACTTTTCGCCGGCAATATCCATGATCTGATAACTTGTTTTTATTTTATTTTATCTATTTTCTCGCTTGCCCCGACGCTTTGGGCACACGGTGCTGCGGCAAGCCGAAGAAACGACGTTCGTTAATAAAAGGTGTGAGAACTCTGCTAATGGATGCAGGCGTCCATCATGAGGAGGCGCTGGCCTGCAGCTATCAGCTGCAAGAGAATTTTGACATTTTCACATTTCCATCGGCCCCTCCGTTACGCAGCGAGTTGTTCCTTGACGATGGATGCCAGAGGCAAAAGGGGAAAGAATGGAAGCGAAAGGTTGTATCGCAGTGATTTCCTACTGATGTCGATGATGTTGATGAGTGTACAGTAGTGCTGTGGGCGCAGCGATCAGATTGTTTTTTTCTAGTGAGGGTTTTGCTGGATGTCAGTTCAGAGAGAGGATCCTGTGATATATGATTGGATAGACGGCCCATAACTCGGCCGAATGTGGCAAGCAACGTCAGAATGGAGAAGCTGCCAGAAGAGGGAAGCAGAAAAAGGTTAACTTTTTAATTAGAAATGCGCTATCCCCAAAGAAGTCAAGCCGCTCATTTGTGCGCGGGATGACACTTGTTCGGGATCAGCACTCTCGCTCTTTTCCTTTCTCGAGGTGCCATTTCCGATTCCCGATTCCCGCACCAAAAAAAAAAGTTAAACGCTTTTCGAGAAACGAAGAGAACAAAATCACATCCGAGTCAGGACGAGACGACAGGATGAGGATCTCGCATGAGGACGTGGGGCCACGTACCCTCACCTACACTCTGCGACCTACCCGTACGGCACACATCGCCCTGCGATTTCCGTCGTTCTCACGGTAATAATTACTGCGGCACGGTGAAATCTTGACCACCACTGCCAGAGCGGACACACCAAAAAGACGGGGAGCGGTGAATGCGACGTTGGTGAGGTGGTTACATACTTACTTTGGGCTTGGCGCGGGGAAGGGTATGTACTGTAGGGCATTCGTCAGTCGGTCCAAACTTCGGATCATGCGTGGAGCTCCTCTGGCTTCTTCATCTCGCCCATTGAATGCTGCCTGGACAGTTATTTAATTACCGAGCGTGGCTGTGGAAATCACTGCTCCAACAACCGTCTAGGGGACTTGAATAATCCGATTTCCTGTACGAAGTATAGGAGAAATGGCCATTTTGCAGTTGACACAGCGGACGACGAGCAAAGTTGGCTAACCCCCTGGCAACAAGAAGAAAAAAGGAGTTTGGGGTTTGGAGACGGGAAAATTACAGACAAAGGAACACAAACATCATGAGGAAGAGAAGCATGCTCCCATGCAGCTTTCTCCCCATATGGTCCCCATCATCATTGGAAAATGGCAGGGGGTCAGACGGCAGGGACGGACAGCCAAAAATGGACACGAGAAAAACGGTTTGTTTCGCATCCAACCAGAAGCCAGCAATTGGCGGATAACCTCCGATCGAACAAGGGTCCTGCACGACACTTGAAGGCGGGGGGGGGTTGCCCACGCTGGGCTCATTTTCACCAGGCTTCCCTGGTCCAACTTCCCAAGAAACAATGTCCCACTATTGAACACCTCGACGGCTGTCTGTTCCCCACGGATGGAATGGCATGGGATGATGGTGTTGCTCCGTGTTGCTGTTGCTGTTGCTGTTGCTGTTGCTGTTGCTGTTGCTGTTGCTGTTGCTGTTGCTGTTGCTGTTGCTGTTGCTGTTGCTGTTGCTGTTG
>MU864457.1:0-82577 GCA_033296905.1 Podospora australis | reverse complement strand
AGTTCGCTCACGCGTTAAAATAGTTGTAGAGGGACCGCATATCCCATAGGGATCGAGGCAAAGCCTCTCACGGTGTAAGAACAATAATAATAATATTTCACGAGGGCATCTACCACATACCTACCTACATTACTCATTATTGGCATGGCTCGCATGACGTCGGGGTGTTCACTGGCCATCTGGGTACGTACCTAAGGTAGTCAATCAGGGAAGTCCCAGTCGTGTTGGGGTGATGTCTATTGCTTCTCTGGGAAAGTAGTAAGGGATGATGCTGGCGCATTTTATGAGGACACCTGCCAGGGTGAACGTGTGGATGCCGCTGCCATATTTTGAGGTTGTCGTGCGATGGTCACTTCCTTGGGTGGGATACTGAATCCTGGACGGACGTCATCTCACCTCTGCTCCAACTTCAGTTTCAACAATGCTGGAAATTCTTCTCTCTCTTACAACACCCAAGCAGCTAAACAGCCCTGAATCCATTTTTGTTCGGTATTCTCGTGTATCACAACTTCACAATGCAGACCATCGAGTTGCCTGCAGATAAACCAACCCTTGGCCATTTTCTGGTGGCAGACGCCTGGAAGCTTGCTTCGAGTCCAGCCTTCAAGTACCTTGTCGAGAAACTGCAAAAGTCTGCCCCGGAGATACAAAACATTGTCGCGTTTAGCCTCGGCTCGCTCACTGATGGACTTATCGAGAACACCCAAGCAGTCAACGATGGTGCGGAGAACCCTCCGGGAGACAAAAAGAATCTTTGCACTCGCCCTGTAATGCAACACGTCCTTGTACTTTGCCTATCCCGGGCACTCAAGCTTAAAGACGGTCTCAATGTCCTGCAAGACCGAAGCTATCACGGAATTTCCGAGGAACTTCTCAAGGATTTCTACGGGATGTGGCTTACGCATGACATCTCGACCGCGCTGATCAACATCAATGCAAGCACGTTGGTCATCAGCACCTCTCCTACCAACCAGATCCGCTCCATGGTAACAAACATGGGCATCAAGCCAGCCGCGATGATCTGGGAGTATACAGACCCGAAATTGTTAACAGCACCCGATCCGACAATCATGGTTGTTGATACGCTGCAGCAGGGCTACACCGAGATTCCCATCCTCCAATATCCTGACTTAATCGACAAGGATACCGCTTTGTTCGTCCGGCCCAAGGGAAAAGAAGTGGACCCCCAGGATCTACAGCATACGCATTGGACTCAGGGGTTCTTGAGTGGCTTCAGGGCAGCGCAGAAGGACTATCTAGCGAAGCCAACTGTCATGACTGTGAAGCCCATTGTGAAGGCGAAGCAAGTGGACGAAGAAGACCATGGCTCATTATTTGTCAGTTGAGCATTGAGAGGCTAAGGGGTAGATAGGCATTTAATATACGCACACTCATCCTTTTGGCACGCGTGCACTTGTATCAGGGGTAGGCTGTGTTTTCTAAATCAACACGAGTATCTCAAAATTGATGGCATGAAATAAAAGAAACCATGTCCTAAAACTTTTAGTTAAATGCATCGATTATACACATCACCATTTTTTATACACTATATAAAAAACTAAAAACACATAACTTAACTACAACGTATAAATACTTCCAGATGACTTGGATATATCATTCGAATGAAAGCAAGGTGTGCCCGATGGCCATTGAACACCGACGTCATGCGAGCTATGCCAACAATGAGTAATGTAGGTATATGCACCCTGGTAGATACGCTCATTATATACATCAACAACAACAGCCCCCTAACTGTCTTCAAAAAAAAAAAAAAAAAAGAAGAAAAGGCAGGAAACCCTCACCCCATGTCGACTGCCCTCAAAAAATGCAGGAAACTCTCACCCCAACCCAACTTCCCTAACAGGCCACTCAATCCATCCCCGATGCTCTTCATCCAGAACCGCATGCGCCCGTCTAACCAAATGATCCCCCCAGCCCTGCAACCACCACGTACTCTCATGGTGTTTCAGCAAGATACAAAAATGCGCAAAAATTGCAACCGCCTCCTGCTCCGGCACCTTCAGCAACGGCACCAGCGAGTCCGAAACCTCCCACAGCCACAGCATAACAGCCAGCACGTCTGGCTTGGCAGGCGGCTTCATCGCCACGAGCGCCAGCTCTAGCTCGTCCAGCGCGTGGGAATACGTCTGCAGCAAGCCCTCGTCGCGCACCGTCGAGTTAATCCTCGCCCGGAGCTCGGCTAGCGGCGGCTCCCCACTGTCCTTTTCTTCCATTTTTGACCGGTATTGTCGCCAGATGTCGCCCCCATAAGCCAGGAATGGGGCGAGAATGGTGTCGTGCCCGCGTTCGCCGAGAACTTTACTCAGGCTCTTGCCGCCGGTTACCAAGAATGTCCAGTCGGGGAAGGAGGTCTCGTTGATGAAGAACAATTTTCCGTCGGCATGGGATCTTGTTCGCGGGGAGGCAAGGGCGAAATAGATGGTGAGGAGGGAGAAGAGGAAGAGAGAGGCGGTCGCATCTTTGTCCATCTCGGTTGAGCTGAGGGAGTTCATGAACTTGACCGCAGACCGCGAGGCTTTTTGATGGAGCAAGATCCCCTGGGCGGTGTAGGAGTCCCTACGTTCCTCGGAGTCGGCAGAGTAGGCGAGATGGAGGGCAGAGATGGCGAGGACTGTTCGCATGATGTAGTCACATTTTAGCCCGAGTTGCACGACGGGACCTTGCCAGAAGGAGAGGACGGTTGGGTCTCCGGCCAATGTCGCGTATGTGTTCAGTGTAAAGTTGTGAAGGAGTTCTAGCTCGAGAAGCGGGAGAGGGTCCTCGCCAGGTGAGGCTGGTGTGGGTGTTGTGGGTGTGATGGGGATGGCGGCTCGGATCTTGCAGCTTGCGCAGGGAGCGGTGGGCTTTGATCGGGTGGGAATGGGAAGTGCTGCCTTTGTTGATCCTGCTGATCCGCCTTGGGTAGCAAACGGACACTCAACGCCATGGGAGATGCAGTTGAGACATGATGGATGTCTTTCGTCACACTGGATTGAGTCAGTATCGAATCTGATAAAGTGGGAGATTGATCGAACGCATACCTTGATCTTACGAGCTTTGCATATCCCACAGCCCGTACGGCTCTTCTTGTGTGACCGTTTGCCCGGGCCGTAGGTTAGGGGGTGTGGTGTCGGCGGGCCAAGGGAGATAGGGGTAGTCGTAACAGGTGAGGATACGGAGGAGTTCCGAGAGATCTCTGCCGTGTCCCGGGACTGGGGTACGCCTGAGTCGCTCGGGTTCGGGTCCGGGCCTAGATCAGACCTGTGGACAATGTCCCGGAGTGACATGTCACCTTGCTGATTGATTGGCTCGGAAAGTTGCAGCAGGTCTGACGTTGGATCAAGCTACCTTCAACCCACGCTATGTGCAACGCCAATAAATCTGCTAGAGCGGTGAAGACGGTTATTAGCTGCAGTAGTAGAAAGAAGACATCGTCAAAGTGCCATTGAAGTGATAGCAACCATTTCACCTACCTAGCAATATCCAATGAATTTGCAAATAGAAAACACCACCTTACAGCAACATTGAGGGAAAACTGGAATAGTCCATTGGTTGCAAAACAAAAACAGGATTAGACTCGGATTGCACGAGGAAAAGGACAAGAAAGACAGACGTGGGAAGAGTTGGAGGCTGATGAGAGGTCGGTACCTCCCGACAATCTAGAACCGCAAACGGGCGAGATCATCGATGGGGGCACCCCGCAGCAGCGCTAAGATTTGATCATGCAGATGCCAAGCATTCCCCAACCATTGGACCCAACGCCAGTCTGTTCTCTGATGATCTCCTGCAAAATTCATTTTTTCTGGAATGTTTCGAAGTCCACATGGTTTTATTGAATTCTGCCGTGCCGTCTCCGACCGATTGGTATTCCTCCCATATCATCCTCTCCTGAGCAGAATTTGCTTCACGATGACGATTTATTTTCCGTGTCTTTCATCTTCAAAGAATGTTTGCGAGTCTACCGTCTTGGCAGCCTTACAAAGTCTTACTCAGACCCCTAAAAACACGGTGTACATTTAGTCGCATTCGGAGAGATAAGATTCTTTTCTCCAATCGTGTCTTCCTGATAACAAAACAGCCGTCAACACCAGGGGGTGAAGCTATTCGCCTTCGCAACCATCCCTTGGCGCTTCCAGCAAAACCGCATCCCTTCCACTCAACCCTTCAACGGTGCAAACCCGAGAACCCGAATGTCCAGTCAGCAACGAATTGTAACGGTTCTTTTCTTCGCTGTCGCAATTCCATATTCCCCTCAAGGGATTCCCCGGAAATGAAGTGTTACTGCAGGAAAATACCATCTTGGCGGAACTTTCTGCAACAGCATTCTTTGCTGAACAATCAACAATGACAGCGGAAGTGGACCTCTTAAAGTGCAAGGGATGAATGAGCGGATTCCGAACCCGATCCACCGGGAGTTTTGTTACCGTCTTGGTCTAAATACCAGATGGGCTCCCCTCCTCCCTTTGGGACTTTCTTCCCAAGCCTTTTTTTGGATTTTGCCCAAAACTTCAAGTCTGTCCTTTACGCTCGTTTCTTATTTTATTCCCAGGGCAAGCAGACTTTCTTGGAATCCATGACGCCGTCATAATCCCTTGGAAACCCAAAGACGAACAAACCCGCAACCGGAACCTCCGGACGAAACCGAAACCCCACAAACCTCTCCTTCCGTCCGTTCTCCCCGCTTCCGCCGAGAAACTTTCGACGAACCTTCATCTGATATCCACCTCCCCCCGCAAAGCCTCTATTGACTCAACGGCGCCGAAGATGTCGGGAAGCTCCACAACAGGCCTCCCGCCGGGCTTCTACCCGAGCTACGACACTTGCGACAGCGTCTCCCCCATCTGCCCCGTCAAAGCCACGACATTAGGCTACTTCCCCAACGAAGGCGTCAACATTTTCCTAGCAATCGGCTTCGGCGTAGCAGCGCTCATCACCTTGGTCACAGGAATCTGGAAAAGAACCTGGGGATTTTCGATCGCGGTAGCAGCGGGGTGTATCCTCGAATGCGTGGGGTACATCGGTCGCGTTCTTCTGGCTGAAAACCCCTGGAACGGGGATGCGTTCAAGATGCAGATTGTCGCGATTGTCCTGGGCCCCACGCTGGTGTGCATTGGTCTCTATCTGACGCTGCGACATATCGTTACAGCCCTCAACCCGGGGCTGAGCAGGATCGCGCCGAGGGTGTACCCCATGATTTTTGTCCCGGCGGATATTTCGTGCTTGATCATCCAGGCGATTGGTGGTGGTGTAGCTGCCTCTGCTGGCAAGGCGAATTATAACATCCTGAAACATGGCAACAGGATCATCATGGCGGGTATTGTCCTGCAAGTGGTCGTGTTGGGGGCGTTTGGCACCCTGGCGGGGGATTACCTGTTCAGGACAAGGCGGTATTTCAATGGAGGGAGTGTGGGAGAGGAGCATGCGGTAGGAGCGCTGCTGTGGAGGAATAAGAAGTTTCGCACGTTTGAATGGGCCATGTTCGCGGCGTACGCGTGCCTGCTGATCAGGTGTATCTACCGTATCGCGGAGATGGCGGGCGGTTGGGGAAACCATATCATGCAGCACGAGTCGTCGTTTGTGGTGCTGGAGGGCTTCATGATTCTCATTGCGAGTTTGCTGTTGGCGTGCTTTGCGCCGGGGTTTTTCTTCCCGCAGATGTCTCATGATGAGAGGATTAAGAATGGCGGGACTGGAGGAGCGGTGGTGGGAGGAGGAGATGCAGAGAAACGGGGAGGGGATAGGAGTACCAGTCCTTCGGATATCGAGGGGAGGGGACAGCAAGCGTAGGAGCATGGCATCTTTTCTTTTCAACGGTTGGTAGAAGAGCATTAGACGGCGTGAGGGATTGTATATAGTGTCAGGGGGCATTCTTGGATACCTAGATGTTTTGGAATTTTGTCTGGAATAGCTTCAGCATGAGTTTTTTGGCATGAGTTAGCGTCTTTTGGTCGTACCTACAATTCTGTTTCAATTTTCTCATTCACTTGACTGGGCCGTGATCTTTGCTCCTTCAAGAGTGCTGCCGGCAATCGAGAGCCTCGTTTGTGGAAGGTGCGAGGCCATCAACGGTACCTCCCACCACACAGCCGCTGCGGGCCTTCCAGTCCAAGAATTTGATCAAATCCGTGGACTTGGAACAATTTCTATCTTCTTCACCACCTTCATCACCAAGACCAATTGCCCACCACCACCTACCACACCCACCACCATAGCCAGCCTTGGTCAACGGCCACGATCAACAGCTTCGATCAACGGCCTCAATCAATTGCCTGGCTCAATTGCGTACGTGGGCACTCACACCCAGGTCCGTAGTCTTGTTGCACCAAGGACTTGCTAACCCAATGGCTTTTTACAATAGAACCGTTGATTGGCCGACCACCATTGTTGCGTGAATGCGAATAATTACACGGAGCTGGATGGGCGCGCGCATGCGGGTGGGCGCAAGGTGTCTGCAAGTGGCCGTTGGGAACAGCATCAAACCCAGTTCCGAGTCTGCCCGACACGAGGACCCCTTTGGCATTTACATGCCGGTTCAACACCCGTACATGCCGGAAGTGGTTTGATAACGCCCAAGACAAAGGTGCGAGAAGATGGATAACGCGACGACTGTATGCTCCGACAAGACGGGCACCCTCACGCAAAACAAGATGACAGTAGTAGCAACCACACTTGGCAAGTCCATCAAGTACGTAACCAACCAATCGATAATACGTCTGGCAAGAGATCCGTCCCAGCTAACATTGTCTCCAGCCTTCATGAGCAGGAATCCCACCCCTTGACATGCGATAAGAATTGCAGCAGCATAGGCTTACGCTCCAGAGGAAACCTAAACCGTCACTACGACACGGTACACCACACAGAGGGTCGAAGAGCGTCTGAATGCGGTGGTTATGGGCAGCAGGAAATAATCTCTGACAAGCACTATCACCACGTTGATTCACCGTCGCCAATTATGAAGGCATCGCCACAACCCTTCCACAAGTTCACAACAAAACAATCAATCAATCAATCCTGCCCGCGCGCGCGATTCTCCACAGCTTCACAATGAATACGACACATAGTATCACGGATATCCCCGGCGAGGTTCTGGTCCACCTCAAACAAGCTCCCAACTTGTATCAGGTCAGGAGAGACCTTCGACGGTGGCGGCGGCACCAGGGGGAGGTGCGAACAAGTGCCCCCTATCGCCTTACTTATCCTGGACTAGACCCACAAGCACAATCACATAAAGTGGATTGACCAGTTCTCCAAGAATCAGCTGAAGGACGACTTCAGAACACAATCCGCCGTCCTAGCCACCACCGAGTGAGAGAAAAACAGATAATACAAAAAACCATTGACACCAAAGCCAATGCTGGGCACTTCACCGCCGAAAAATAAATCATAAAACTCAGGGACCAGATCAATACTCTCACTGCACAATTCCAATCCGTCAACGAGGCCAATGGAGCGAGAGCCGGATCGCCCAACTCAGTCAATGGATATGGAAGGTTATCTACCACCAAGCAGAACTCGAAGCCCAGGCAGGCATTGAGAACTACAAGAAACGGATGGAGGCCAGGGTAGCCGACGCACGCAAGGGAGAGAAGAAAGCATTGCACACTGGTGCAGGAATCCAGTTGCAAGAGACTGGACGTTGAATACCAGAGAAAGCCCTGCTCCCTGGGCGGAGGAATCTGAAGACTGGCAGGCTGGTACTGGCAGGTCGTGGATAGAATATTTGAACTGAAGCTTTCCATAGAAAAGACCAAAGATCGCGTCAATTTCGATCTTTTGTTCGCACGTGAACATACATGAGTTGGGTCCTGACGTCTAATACTCTAGTGACTGTGACATACAAATAGATGTCGTGATGAGCAGAATGTAACATCGAAGCCCAGTGGCATGAGTCCTTTCTGCAGTTTTCTTTTCTCTATACTTGGCTCACCGTCTGCCTGTGTTCCTACGTTGGAAGACATTACATCATTTTGCTACATGTCGCTTTTATTTTTGGTAGGTTCTTTCAGTACTAGTAGGTATAGAGATTATTCACTATTCGTCTTGCTACCCGGTCCCCTCACGTGAAGGCAGTTCTAACTCAAAGCCTTGACACTCTTTGCCTGAGATAATGAAGACACTGTAAAGTGGCAACTCCCAAATATCCATCAACGACAATGTGTAGACGGTTGACCTCCGTCTATGGATGGGTGGGTGGTGTTGACTTGTTGTGTGATGATATCTTTATACTCTCCCAAAGCTGTATGTAGGCAATCACACAAAGTCTCAAGTCAAAAAGTCTGTGAGAGGAAGAAAAACAACAAGTAGGGTATAAATTTGGTGTGCAAGACAGCGAATTTAAAAAGCAGCAAGAAAATCCTCGTATGAATACCGCCAGAGTCAGTAATCCTCCAACCCTTCCGCTTTACCAGCATGTCTGTTCTTAAGTATGAATGGCGAGGTTCCGTCCAAACCAAAAGCAAAAAAGAGATCAGTTGGGGGATCAGACAACGCAATGATGAAAAGCTTGACAGTAAACATTTTCCAACGATTCCCGCCCCCCCCCCCCCCCCACCTGGTTGTTTCCAAAATAAACATAGAACGCTCCCAATGATATTTGTGCTCCCCCAGTGTGCCCATGTCCCCTTATCTCCCCCGTTGTTGCGATGATGGAAAGAAAAAAAAAAGCCCCCAAACCCGTTTTTGCGTGGGCTGTACATGTGTACGCGCATGTCCGTGTCCCCCCTCCCCCATATGTGTGTTCCAAGGTATCCTCTAGTAAGTGTCCCTTGCCCGTAATCGTGTTCCTGGCAAGTTGCTTGCGCGAATGTTTCCCCTCCCGTGACGCCGTCATGAAAAGAAAAAAAAAGAGAGAAACACGAAGCCAAAACATTAAAAAACCCCAGTTGGCTGGTATAGTAAAAACTCACGTTCCGCCGGCGATGAGAAGAGAAGAAAAGAAGACACGAGAGTGAACAAGTCAGATGTCCGCTTGCGTGAGGCCAAGGCGCCTCGACAAGAAACACGTCCGCGTTTCTCCGAGGTACAGACCCGCAAAGAAGACAGACATGAACATGGCCAGAAGCAAAGTGGTACTGACAGTGATCATAACAAGATCAGAGCCTTTCAGCCTCGACGGTAGCGATACCGCTGATGTTGACCCTTGCTCGCTCCCGCGACGCTGCACAGCAGTGGACTGGGAGTGAGAGGAAACCCCGGGGTGGGCGAACGGAGGGGGCTGGGTAAGATCCAGGTTGAGCCTGTCTTCGTCAACCTCGGAACCAAGATTCGCCCTGAACGAGAGATGGTTCTCGAAAGCCATGGCCTGGGCGAAACTTTCGACAGCAAAATCCCCCACGTCGTCGGCCTCGGCATTGGACAGAGAACGAACAACACGGGCGGGGGATCCGACTGCAAGGGTCATCGGTGGGATATCTCCTTTGACCATGCTGCATGCACCAATTACGGCGCCGTCTCCAATCGTAGCTCCGGGCCTAAAAGGTAAGAGTGGGAGGTCAGACAATCAGGGCTAGCCAAT
Organism: Podospora australis; assembly: GCA_033296905.1. Lineage (NCBI taxonomy): Eukaryota > Fungi > Ascomycota > Sordariomycetes > Sordariales > Podosporaceae > Podospora > Podospora australis. The sequence continues at coordinate 73,063 of MU864457.1, read as the reverse complement.
GAGATGGGGTAACATCCAAATGGGATGGGCGGAAGGAACATCTGCGGTCTCAGTTGGTGATGTTGGTGGTGTGAGACCGCCCGAGGATGGAAATGCGAGAGTGGTAGCACTTACAGAATCGTCACGTTGGCGCCGATCCAAACGTCATTACCAATCGTGACAGGAAGTCCAAGGCTCTGTTTCGACTTTCTTCCGTCCAGGCTCAGCGGGTCTAGAATTTGTGTTAGTGTCGGCCATCTCCTTCCATGTTCGGTCACGGCTGCAGGACCCAAGGGAAAATGGCGGCATCATGTGGCTCGGAAACGATCCCGGTTGCCCGTACGGAGGTTTCCGAGACACATTAACGCACGTCAAGCTGAAAGGGGCGAGGGGAAAAACTTACGAGTGACGCTGATGATGCAGCAGTTCGGACCAATATTGCAGCCCTCGCCAATGACCACGTCAGCAACGGGCGTGTCCATGATCATGCAGCCCCGGTTGATGAAGGTACTGCCCCCGACTTTGAGGCGCACGCCGTAGTCGATATGGACTGGCGGCTTCACGAAGGGGGTAGCAGCCTTCAGGGCTGCATTACCAAACGTCTGGTCATGTGTGACAGCAGCGGACGCATCCAAACTACGGTCACGGTCTGGTCTCACAATGCTACGCAAGACACAAACGTCAGCCAAAACTTGGAATCCACGAGTGCATACACCGCACCGGCTTATCGGCCGAGTGGGGCCGGGGTTGGAACTTACTCGAGCCACTTCTGGCTCCGTACATTCGGGACGGAGTCCTCCGGAGTGTTGTTGAACTCCCGACATGCCCTTGAGCAGCGGTTGCGCACGTCACGGAAATCTTGGTTGCCGGCGGGAAAGGCGACTTCTGTCAGCCTGGGCTGCTTGGCTGAGCAGCCGGATGCAGTGGAAAGATGGTTGGTCATGACTGGACCACGACAACCAATGAGGAGAAGGGAAGAATCGAAGGGGCCTATAAGCCTTGTCGAGGTGGTAACTGTATAACCACACTTTCTGCCTTGGGGTTTTTGCGTAGAGGAAGTGGAGGAGTGGGTGATGTGTGTGTTGTTGATAGTGATATGTGAGCTTGGCGAAGAGCGGCCAGGGGTGCTTGCAGTTTGAAACTGACGTGATCTTTATAGCGTTGAAGCTTGCAACTTTAGAGACGATCACTTCGCCAGCGGCGGCTTACGGCCAATTTGTGATGAGATGTCTTGTGTGCGCTGTGTTGGCGGTGACACTCTTTTCTTTTTTATTGAAGTGAAACCGGGCCCTTCCAACTTGCTGATCTGATCAACCAGGGGCGGCCCAGCGGGCGACGTGGACAGGTTCCGCGGACGCCCCTTTCCAAGCCGGTGATCAGGAAAAAGCAATCAGCTTCTCAAAAGCTTCCCGTGGTTGGCCAAGGCGAAGGTACAATGTCTCGGGTGTGGCAGCTGCGGATGACTGATCTGGTCCGCCAACGACTCACGAGTGGGCGTGTGCTTTAAGAATGACGAGGTTGTGTCGTGTCTGTGTGTGTGTCCTGCGGGTGTTGCTTTTCTTTGATCGGGTATCGTTCATACTTCAGGTCCATTGCGTGGCCGACGACGACAACAACAACAATAACAAACGACACTTGATCCCGTCGAGGGGGTGATGATGAGCTGACGGGTGGGCAAAGAAGAGGAGTCATGATCTTGTTCCCAGCAAACCGGCTCGGGTGTGGCTATTTAAAACAAAAACAAAAGAGATGATGAGTGACGGGAATGATCAGCGAATTTGGGCCCTGGACCCATTTTGTCAATTTTCTTGGGTTCTTCCCTCGTCTCATCCCCTGTCCCCCCAGTCCAAGACTTCATCAGTGGGGGGGGGCAATTGAGCGGGATTCCAGGACCGGGAAAGACCAAGACGCTACTTTCTTTTTTTTCTGTCGTACTTCGTACCGCGCACTAAGAGTCGCCAATGACACGCATGGGCCCCCCTGTGTGTGTCAATGGCCACCATGCCACATGTGTTTAGAGACCACCGGGCAAAGAGGAGGGAGAGGGAGAGGCAGAAGAGGGAAGAGGGAAGAAAAAAAAATATAAGGACAAAAATAGCGGAGTGTGCGCGGTCCAATTTTGCGCAAGGCGGCGCCGCTCTAAATGATGGGAGGGCCGAAGGAGGCGAACCTCCTTCAGCCTGGAAGGGCTTCCGTTCGTGTTCTTTCGTTTGTTTCCAGACAGCGGGGAATGGCGCCCCCCCCCCCTGAGAAGAAGTGGATGTGGGTGCCGGGCCGTCGTCTGACCCAGCCCCGCGGGTCTTCCGCTAGCTTCCCCGTTCCCCTTTTCTGGGAATGAAGGTGGGACACCCGTGAGCTCAGGCCATGCCCGTAGCCCTGCATACACCAGGCACCGCTGCAACCAATGGTGGGGACGCAGGTCATTTTTGTTGGCTTCTGTGGGAAAGAATCCCCGAATCTGAGATGTGACCAGAGTCTGTGAATGGGTGGTTCTGGACCCAAGCCACCCTCCTCCGACAGTCTGGGAAGTGATCGAAATTGAAATCGGGACCGAAAACACCCGCCGCAGGTGCGTTTGTGCGTTTGTGCGCGATGTGATCCGTCAGCAAGCTGCCAAATTGTCAGTTGAGTGGAACAATCGGCGAGAGTGGATGCATTCGTCTTCGGTTTGCATATGTCTGAGTGAGAGGTGCTTCGACCTGGTTGCTGGCTCCCTTTCAACAGCCAGGACTAATCAAGCGGCTTCTCCTGCGGCGATAATAGCACGCTAAAGGCCACAGCATCGTCATCTTTCCACTTGGTGATCATGGTTGTTTATTCGTTCGAGTATTTGCCAAGCGTGAAGTTCGCCGTTGAGTGAGGAGACGAACGAGTTGCAAAATGCAGTGACCACGATGCGCACCCAATGCTCGTCAGCCTGGTGCCTAGGGCGAGAAAGAACAAGTAGCGCACCTCCGGTCCGGTCGATCCGACCATTCCGGAGGATGCTCCGCGGTGACCCCCCTGGTAGGAATCCCGACCGGCGATAGTGGGGATGCAGCCGGCGTGCGCTATAGGGTCAGCCAGTAAAAGGCCAGTATCACCCAACTCCAAGCACGGCCCACGCTGTCGGTGTTGGGCTGTAGGCCGTCACGCCTATGCCTATTTGAGGGGCACCCCTCACCTCGTCGGTGTGTCCCGTCAAATCACAGCGAAGGGTGTGTGCATACCGAAATGTGAGCTCGCGTTCACCATGAAACTTTTTTTCGTGATGCTCTCGGCGTCAGCTTGCCTTGGCTAAAGTGTCTCATCCCCCACGACACTGGGCCTGTCGTGTGGATTCTATAGCGCCAACTGGGGGGGGGGGGGTCGATTAGGTAGTGCCGGCTTGCTGTGAGTTAACTTTCCATTAATGCGCGCAGAAGAACGAAACCGAACCACCCATCCCAATCCATCCACCCATCCATCGGCTTCAATTACTGGAATCCCGGAATCCCGGTCTGGTCGTCACTGTTGAGCTTCTTGTTCGTCTGCTTGCTTGTTGTACGAATACATACCAGCAGGTTTACTGCTCGTCCTTGCTGGGATCCTGCTGCGAAACTGCGACTCTGACCGTCATTTCAAGACCAATGCTGATCTTGTCCTTTCAGAGCGCGCCTCTCGGCTGTCGTGATCCGCTATTACTTGCAGGTGTCGCTGTGGAAAGGATTCGAGGGGTTGTCTCGCATACACTACTGTGACCCACGCGCAACCAGTTGGTTGGGTCTAAGGAGCCAAAAGTTCCTGATTTTTGCCAACAAAAACTCGTTTGCCGATTGTTTTTTTGGTCCGAACGAAATCGGCGCGCGTATGGACGGGAAGCGATCGGAGGTTCGTTCGCTGCCTAAGTCCGGTTCCCGTTATCTCTTCTTTTCCTCTCCTATTCCTCGTCCTCATTCGGGCAGATGCATCACCGTGCAGACTCCAGGAAACTGCGGCTGCTTGCATGGCACTCGTGAGCTAGGTAAGGATACAGGTATTCGTACTGCAAAGGAATTAGCAACAGCAAACGACAGTGGGTTGAGAAGAGAACCCGAGAAGGGACAGATGCAGTCAGGCTGCAGCAAGCTGCCGGTCAACATGCAGACCATTCAGAATCGATCAAACAAAATCGGGCGTACATCGATCATCAGGGCGTGCATCGGCTGTGCCCGCACGCTTTTGCCCTACCGATGTATGTACCAACTGATGCTGCGCTGAAGAAAGTGGTATGCTGCAGCCGAGCTGCCGAGAATGAAACCCAAGACGTTCGTACCTACAGCATGTACAGTGTAGCCCCTACATAGTAGAACGGAGCGTTTAACTGGTGGAATCAAAGCCCGACAGGCACGCCATCCCGTCCATTGGATTGGAACGGGATTCGCTGGTGCTGCACGTTTGATCCGGGGCTGGGGCTGGGACTGCGTGGACTGCTACTGCACGCGGCACGCAAGTAAAACCCGATGCATCATGTCTTGCTTCCCCGTCGTCTGCAGGACGCCCGAGAGGTTACCTTGATCTAGGGCATTTGGACGGCCGATCATGAAGCTGGGAATAAGGTACTTTTGGTGAAACGGCACTTTGTAGTGGGATGTACGTGCCTCCTTCCTTGATGGACCAAATGAGGCGGTGACAATGGATTTCGAAGCGAGGCGCTTTGCTGTTTATCAGACTTTCATTTGTCGCACTGCTCATCATGTCCAGGGCCAGGTACGCCTGGCGAAGTGAAGAGCGCATCCAGGGTCTTGTCTTGTCTGCGGGACTCATCAATCACGATTACGAACTACGCGTTGCGATTATTAATATACATAGGGAATCATGTCCGGGTTATGGCCAGGGAAAAGTGCGGGGCCGTGAGGGAACCAACTGCCACTGCCGGGGTGATGATATTGGATGGTGATAAGAGAAAATGGAAGCATTGCAATCTCAGAGTGTTGGGGGTTTGAAGAAAGTGAAACTTCCGCCCGAGAGATGTTGGAAGCTTGGGCAAATCCAAGCGGAGTCAAGAGAGAGAATGAGGTGGACTGGACCCATGATGCCATTGGAGGACTCATCATAGAGCAACCAGAGGATTGCTCCCGGTCCTTCCTGCACGGCACTTGCATGTGAGCTCATCGGGTCCGTTCAGTCTCCCGCCAGGCTGCATCTTCCCCGCTGAGAGCCTGGGATGGGCTGATTGCGGAGGACAGGTACTTAAGGTACCTGCCTGGGGTCTTCCCGTCCTTCATCCTCGTTTGCCGCCCGATACACAACCCAAAGTGCGTGGTTCTGTTAGGCTATCACTTCGAAACCAAAGTGCTGCTGAAAGAGGAAGGACGAACTAGTGTAAACGACACTAGTAACACCAACTAAACAGCTAGTGATGACATTCGGACTTGATGAGTGGATCATTCGACCTCGGTTTACTGGGGCATCCGAGTTTAATTGTCTTCCAGGTTGAAAGAAGTTCATCATTTCATCATTGTTCATTCAAGTCCTGCTAGTACGAATAGAAAATTTGGAAATCACGGAAGCATCGACGAGGCCGGTACTCAATGTCCGTCCGACTTTATTCAAACTTGGCCATGTCGTAGATATCATCGGGATCTGAGTGAAACTGGTTAGTGGCCTTGTCTTGAAGAATGAGACGAACAGAAAGAAGGGGAGGAGATAATTCACCTTTACCGTTGTCCATGATGAACTCCCTCACCTCCGCCACCTTGTTCTTGACCACTTCCAAGCACTCGTCGAGCTTGGCCTGCACCTCTTTGTTGCCCGACGCAGCGCCTGCCTTAAGCGCCCGAGCAGCAACATCGAATCTGCTTACCCTGTTCACAAGCATCATGTTGAAAGGCGTTGTGGTTGTACCCTCCTCGATGTAGCCTTCGACCGTCATTCTCGCCACGTTTTCTCGGCCAAACAATAGGCCTTGAAGCTCGGTTGGGTATCCGTGGAAGTTGAACAAGAGTGGCTTATCGTGGGTGAAGAGCTCCACAAACCTCTCCTTGCTCAGTGCATGCGGGTGCTTGGACTCTTCGACCAGAATCATGAGATCAGTGACGTTGACCACACGAACCTTGAGTTCAGGGCAAATGGACCGCAAGAGTTCGGCGGCCTTGACCACTTCAAAGGTGACCTCCACACCAATGCCTACCAGGACCACATCAGGTTCCTCGCGACAGGAAGCAAACTTCCAGATGCTGGCACCGTCCTTGCAGTGCTGCGCCGCTTCCTCGGCAGACAAATAGACGGCTGTTGGCTGCTTGGAGCCGATAATGAGGTTGGTGTAGTTCTTCGACTTGAGACAGTGATGGACGGTTGAGAGGAAACAGTTTGCGTCAGGAGGAAGATAGACCTGTTTTTGGAAGGGATTGACCAATCATCATGTCAGCATGAGTAATAGCGAGGTGTGGGTGGGGAAGAGGGAAAGGACCGAGCTTTTTGCTTACACGAGCAGCGTCTGCTTTGAGGTTTAGGACCGCGCCAATGAACGACGGGTTCTGGTGGGAGAAACCATTGTGCTCCTGTCTTGCCCATGTGCTTGTTTCGATGTAATTGATAGAGGCGATATCACCCCGCCATTTGACTTCCCGTGCGATCTTGACAAACTTGGAGTACTGCACCATCATCGTGTGGACAATCCCCAAGAACGACTCGTAGCTGGGGAACAGCGCGGTTCTTCCTGTAAGGGTATAGCCCTGCATGAAACCCTGGCAGTCATGCTCCGAAAGAGTTTCAATCACCCTTCCGCCGTTCGCTCTGGAGTACTCGTCCCATTGGAAGTTGCGCTGCGTGTGGTCGAGGATGGCGTCCAACTTGTTGCTTTCCAACTCGTCAGGGGAGAATAGCCGGATGCTGGTAGGGTTGTCCTGGAAGACCTTGTCCAGGAACTTGCCGGTGACCTTCATGCAGCTCTGGTCTGTACCTTTTTCTACCGCAAAGTCCTTCCAATCCACCGCCTTGAGACCGACGTAAGGGTCATAGGTTGTTTTGAACTGGCCAAGTCTCTTCTCCGGGTTTTGGGGAAGGCTGCGGAGGATTGACCCATTCGGCTTTCCATCTTTGATGAGCTCGCTGATTTTGTAGCTAGACAACCAGTCTTTTAGGACTGATAGTTGCGAATCATCAGTGCCGGCCTTCGGAAGGGGCACTTGATGAGAATGAAAAGAGCCCTCAATGAGCTTCCCGTCAAGCTCCTTAGGACCTGTCCAGCCCTATCGAACTGTCAGTCACCGTTTCCATCAAAACTATGGGTTGCTGCTGAACACACCTTTGGAGTCCTCAACACGATCATCGGCCACCTCGGCTTCACAATCGGCTCTCCACCCCTTGCTGCCTTTTGGATCTTGCGAATCTCGTCCAGGGACCACTCCAGCGCCCCTTGTAAATCGTCGTTGATGTTGTCCAAGTCTTCCACAATCCTGACCTGGTACCCATACCCACTGAACAGCGTAACAATCTCCTTGTCATCCATGCAGCCAAAGATAGTCCGCTCGCTAATCTTGAAGCCGTTGACGTGCAAGATCGGAATCACAGCTCCTGACTCCTTGGGGTCGAGGTACTTGATGGCGTGCCATGCGGTAGCAGTCGGTCCGGTCTCTGCCTCGCCGTCACCCACGATGCAGGCGACCACCAGATCCGGGTTGTCCATCACGGCTCCAAAAGAAGCAGCCAGGGCGTATCCCAATTCGCCACCCTCGTGGATCGCGCCGGGTGTTTCAGCGTTAATGTGGCTAGGGAAACCTCCTGGAACGGAGAAACGTGTAATCAGGTTCTTGAGGCCGGAGTAAGACAGGTCATACTCGCCAGGGTAAAACTTTTCGAGAGAGCCCTCGAGCCAGAGAGCAGCCAACGCGGCAGGGGCGCCGTGGCCGGGTCCAATGACATAGATCATATTTAAGTCGTGATTGCGGATCAGAAGGTTGAGATGGGACTGCACGAGAATCAAACCAGGGCATGTTCCCCAGTGTCCTGGTTTCCGTGGTTTTAGCAGGCATTCACAGGGAGGAGCGGAGTTAAGTTACGGGGCGGGACTACATACCTAGAAGACGAGGCTTGACATGCTCTCTTTGAAGCTCTGACTCCAGGAGAACATTATCCCGAAGGAAGATCATGGCTGCCGCGATGTAACATGCTGCCCGCTGGAAGTTGCGGAGGGACTCGCTGTCATCTTTGGAGAGCTGCTTCCGGGGGATCTGCACAGCTAGATCGAGGACACTATCTGGGAGGTGAGAGGGCAACGCGGGAGGGTTTGCCACGGGAATCTCTGAGCCGGGCATATTGGGCTGGGCTGTTGGATGTGATATTCGTATCAATGTCTTTAGATCAGATCGAGTTCAAAGGATGGGATGGTCTGTGTGGTAAAGTAGTGCTCGGGCCTTATAAACGTTGGTATAAGTGTCCCTGTCAAAATAGTTCGGATCGCGCCGCTGAAAAAATGTCTTGCTGGTCCTGTTTTGGTTGCTGTAAGCTCAAAGTTTGTTTCTGGACCTCAAAAAGCGCGTCCCGGGTTTTTGTTCAACAGTAATTGACGCTACTGCCAGGTTTGGACGAGCAAGCAGCTGTGGGTGGTCTCTTGTCTATGACGTAGGAGCAGGCCCACATTTTGGCTTGTCAAACCTGAGGAGACTGTGTGCAATGGATTATGATGGATGACAACTCGACATTTATCTCGCTCAAGTAGACTTTATGACTGATCCAAGATGCTCGAATCAGATCGAGAAACTTGATAACAGAAATCTGGATTTTTGATCTCTTTTTGTGATACCTTATTTCTAGACTTTCCATGTCTGTTTTTACTATCATTAAGAAACATCCTGCCACTCAGGTCTCAAAAGAGATCCCCACATGTACCGACACAAATACTCTAAACAGCAATTGTTGCTTTGCTCGCCCGCCTGGCAAGAATACAAAACACACATACCAAAGAAAGGGGAGATATGGAGGGAAAAAGAGGAATTAAGGCAAAGACAAAAAAGTGAAAGGCGTGCCGAATGCACCAATGTCTAGTATAAGAACCAGGCGTGTAAATGTGTATGTTGGTGTGCTGCATATGAGTGCTTGGGTATCCGTGTCCGTTTTCGCATGTGTGTCGTGTACTGTTGTGTCGTTGTTGTAAATCAAATCATCGCTGCTTCGCCAGCACCTGTTCCCTCTCAAAACTGTCGGAGTCTTTCCCGGTAATTACAACGCCAGTTGACCACCAAACTGACTTCGCAGAAGAATCAAATAACCACCAGAAGAAGATTGAAGAATGAACACCGAAGAAAATCGCAGATTAAAAGGCGAAAAAGTGGCAGAAAGCTTAAGCCTTCTTCGTTACGCCACCAGTCCCATTGACAGGGGGCGAAGAACTGTGACCGAGACGACCACTTAGATCAATCTTGCTGGCCCCCGCGGCCTTCTTGACCTGCTGCTTCTTGTCGGACATGTACTCGCGGAATCCTCTCCGAATGTGCGTAGACGCCCGCTTACCACGGATACTGGTAAGAGTCCGTAAGGGAGGGGCAATCGGCGGTCTCTCACTCTCCGAATCTGTAGCACCGGGGTCTCTCTTGGCATTCTCGTCAGAGGTGCCCGAGACCACCTTCTCCGGATCGTCACTGCCACTCTTCTTGCCCTTCTTCTTGCCCCAGAACTTGAGGAATCTGAGCTTGCCAAAGTCAGGCCACATCTTGGCCGCCCAGGCGTCAGGGAACAACCGAACAGCAATACCCCAGGGGAGAGAGATAGCGCCGAGGCCAATAGAGAGACCCCACTCCTTGCCATTGAGACGGGTAATCTCAAATGCATCGGACCCCACGAAGATGATGAGGATTTGACCGCCAATCATGATCAAGGCGATAGCCAGGAACCAGTTGTTCTTGGTGATACCCTCGAAAATGTTGAACCTGTTATCCAGACGACGGTTGTTAAGCATATTAAAGATCTGCAGCCAGACGAACGTGTTGAAAACCAGAGTATTGAGAGACTTGCTACTAGCTGGGTCGTTCTTGTCGTAGCCGAGGAGTGCGTAGCCTCCAAAGTTCAACACGAGCGTAATGGCAAGCTGACAGATGGCCTGTCCGATAATCATCTTACCCATGCGGGTGTTGATCAAAGGAGCAGATTTCTTGTCGGGAGCGCGATCGAGAATAGAGGGGGCCGGGGGGTCAGTTGCCAGAGCAAGGGCGGCAAAAGTATCCATGATCAAGTTAACCCAGAGAAGCTGAACGGCCTTCAACACCGGCTCGCCATTTGAGTTGGCAACAGCAGAGACAAAAGTGAGGACGACAGCGGTGACGTTGACGGTAAGTTGAAACTGGAAATTCCATGTTAGTCAGGCATTTTCAAATGAGCAATAGAGAGGCCTCTTACCTGCAAAAACTTCTTGACGGCGTCGTTGACAGCACGACCCCAACTGATACCTTTGACGATCGAGGCGAAGTTGTCATCCAGCAAAATGATGGCAGCGGCCTCCTTTGCGACCTCAGTACCCGCGATGCCCATGGCGAAACCGATATCAGCCATCTTGAGAGCCGGAGCATCATTCGTTCCATCACCAGTAACGGCAACAGTTTCACCGAGCTCCTTGAGAGTCTTGACCAGAATACGCTTGTCTTCGGGACTAGAGCGAGCAAGGACCTCGAGCTTAGGGACCAGTTCCCTCAGCTCCTCCGGTGACTTGCGACGGAAGACAGGTCCTTCCATGGCGATGCCTCCATCCTGGGGGTTATAGATGCCACATTCCCTTGCGATCGCGCGGCCTGTGAGGAGATTGTCACCAGTGACCATGCGGACCTTGACATGTGCGCGTTTGCAGTCCACAATGGCCTTCTTCACGGTCTCTCTCAGTGGATCTTTGATACCGAAGATAGCAACCAGTGTCATGTCATGGTGAACCTTGTCGAATTCGGCGGCCGTGAGCTCCGTCTGCCCTGCCAACTCCGGGGGAGGCCACGACTCGAAGTCGCGGTAGGAGGAACCGATCGTGCGGAGGGTTTGGCTGGCATACGAGGTGATAGTCTCAGAAAACATTTCGCGATCGCTCTCGGGCAGGTCAACGGCGGAAAGTTCCTCGGAGCTGGGATCGGCGATGACCTTGGTGCACTTCGACAAAAGAATCTCGGAGGCGCCCTTGACATAAGCGCGGAACTTTCCATCAGGAAGCTTGACGACGGTCGCCATGTACTTGACAGCCGAATCGAAGGGCACAACCTGGACGGTGTTTGCATTAGATCGCTCCTCCTGGACAGGGGCCGAGCCCAAGTGGTCACGGCTCAACGTTAGCAGCGCAACCTCGGTCTTGGAGCCAATAAAGGTTTGCTCGCCGTCCGCATCGCCCTCAAACGCGGTTGAGTTCACGGCATTGGCCTGAATGATCAGCTTCTTGGTTGTGGTGCTGAGATTTTTGGTGAACTCGGCGACAGGTACGTTGGGGATCACATTGGCAGCGGCCTTCTCGATCTTGATCGAAGGATCGTCTTCCAAAGGCGCGTCTGTGCCGCCAAAGCTGATGGACTTGCCAAGTGTGGTTGCTACTACCGTCATCTTGTTCTGCGTGAGGGTACCCGTCTTGTCGGAGCATACCGTCGTCGCGTTACCCATCGTCTCGCAGGCCTTTAGGATGCGAACCAGGTTGTTGTCTCTCATCATGCGTGTTGTTGCGAATGCAAGCGCCAAAGTAACCGCAAGGGGGAGACCCTCGGGAACTGCGACAACGACAATGGTAACGGCCGTGATAAAAATACGGAGGAAGGCTTGTCCCTTTTGGTCAGGAGTTTCAGTATTGCCGGGAAGATGAGCGAGAAACTTGATGAAAAGGACAACGAAGAGGATAAGAGCAGAGGCAGCGCCGAAAATGGCGATGCTGTCGGCGAGCTTGTTGAGTTTCTTCTGCAAGGGAGTATCCTCCTGTTCGGTATGAAGAGACATCATTGTGCGACCGTAGCAGGAGTTCACACCCACGGCCGTCACAAGGAATGTGCCGGTACCCTCATTTACTTTGCTTCCCGAAATGATGAAGGGGTCCAGCTTCTCAATGTCATGAGACGCCTCACCACCCTGAGCAACCTTTTGCAGAGTAGCAAAGACTTCTTCGGCCGCCACCTTCTTGAGCAGATCGGATTCACCTGTGGCCGACGATTCGTCGCATTTGACGCCGTGACCACTGATAAAGATACCGTCGACAGGAACCATATCGCCTGCAAATAGATGCATGACGTCGCCAACCATGATGTCGAAAACCGAAATCTCAGCCGACTTGCCAGAGCGAATAACCTTGACAGTGCGGTCGTTATGTTTGGCGTTGAGCTTGTTGAACTGGCGTTCCATCTGCCAGTCGTTCAATGTGCCCACGACGACGACAATGATGATGGCGACCATGATAGCCACGCCTTCCACCCATTCCAGCTTGGCGCTTTGGTCCCCGGAGCTAGAATGGTCAACGCCGAAAGTCTGATATAAACCAAGCGCGAGCGACACCACAGCCGCGATTGTCAGCAGGATCAAGATCTTGTCATTGTAGGTGATCCACGCCAGCTGCAGGAGAGTCTTGCTCTTCTTCTCTGGCAGCCTATTCTCCTTGAAGATGCGTCTCCGATCGCGAAAGGTATTGGCGTCTTTGTTGTGGTGAGCACCGGCGGCGGCAGCGGCAGCGGCGCCGGGGTGTTCATCCTTCACCACGGGTTCTGTATCACCATGGGAGCCATACTTGGGCGTGCCCTTTGGCGCAACCTCCTCGAAACTAACAGCGCCATCAAGGTCGCCCTCGTCCGGGCTGAGACCAGATTCGCGATTCGTCCTGAGACCCTTCTCCAAACCTGTTAAGCCACCGACGGCGTAGAAGGCATGGAGACTCTTTGGGTTAAAGAACTTGGCGAGCTGTCCGGGGGAGAAAGCGAACTTGTTGTTTTCGACAATGAACATGTCCTCGGTGCCGGGATCCGGCGTCAGGGCGTCCTCGACGTCGATGTGGAACCCGGCCTTTTCAGGGCCAAGACCATTGCCGTGTTTGCCGGTCGGCGTGGTCGTGAGCGCATCGGGACGATCGATCTGAGATGGAGGAGTGGAGCTGGTGGCCTACGATACGATCGATGTCAATGACGGTCAGCAGCCTTGTCATTGCTTGGAGTTCTTATAATTCCGTGCGATGCGACGCGAAGACAGGGGGAAAAATGAGGGACAAGACGTGTTCGTTCGTTCGTACCTCAACGACCTTATTTGGTGGGTCGGGGTCAGCCATCGCGTCTGGAAGCCGAGGGTGTGATCTTTTCAACAAAACCCCCCAAGATGAGCGCTTCACACCTGCACAATGCTACTGGTATGTGTTAGTTGCTCTAATATACGAATGGTTGGCTGAATAAGATGCATCTACCTTCTTTTTGTATGCGTGTAAAATTTATTCGAACGTGTGGTAGGCCGAAACGGCGGGCGTTCAGCGAAGACGATCACGTCCTGAGCTGCAGGAAACGTCTAAAACCGTTGACTGTTTTCCTTAATCGAGTAACGGTTGTAACAACTAAAAAGAAGGAAAAAGAGAGGGAGGATTTGGAAGTAAGGCAACCCGCGCAGGACTCGACGCCGAATAATAATTAGGTATGTCTTGTATGGTCAAAGAAACGGTCGTGCTACTCGCCAGGCGAAAATGGGGGAGCCAGGATACGATGACGATGATATGGGACATGGGGTCGGGGCGTCGTTTGTGTGGCTGTCTCGAACACGCACAACAAAAACAAGAAACAAGGCACACAAACAGCCAGCTAGCTCCCGTCGGAATTCTCTTTGCGAAATGAGCAGTTAAGATGAACAGTGCCTTGGCAGGCACACGGCAGGGTCATTCTCACTTTCGACAGTACGGGGCACAGTGGGCCCAGGTGACACCCCCCGCCCATGGCCCCATGCTCAGCTGTTCTCCACTGAATTTCCAGCAGTTGTCGCCCAATCCCGCACAGTGTAATAATTTACATGAAGTGGAGTAGGTAACCCCGGGGTGATCAAGCAAATCGGGCAAGGAACTTGGCTCTGTGGACAGCGAATTCTAGGCCCACGTCGCCTGCTTGGCAGCTTGGCAGCTCATATCTTCCCCTTGGATTCCACGTCGCCGCCGTCCACTTGAAACTGGAGAACTGCACGAGGCGGGAAAGACCATCAAGGTGAAAGAGCGGGAAGAGAGAGGAAAAGGGCGGTAAAGGCCAACCGTCCAACTTAGGGTTAACCGTCCAGTCATCTGATATATTTTTGGGCGATTGGGCCCTAACGCGGCGTCAACGGTTCCCCGTGGAACGGCGTGGTGAGAAAGGCACAACCACAAAGCCCATTGGTCAATTGAGACGGTTTTCACTTTGTCGGGGAACAAAAAAAGAGACGATGTAGAATTCGTTGAAACCTAACCCCACCATTTTCTGGTTCCCGCATTTTGACCTTATTTTCATCAGGCCCGATCTTGTGGCCCGAATTTTCGGGTTGAAACGGAGAAAAGAACAAGAAGAGGGAGGCCTCGCATCTGAAGCAAAAAGAAGGAGGAGCGCTGGCCAATGGCAGTCGTTCAAACAAGCATGCATCTTCCTCGCCTTGAACATGCAGAGTCGATCGTCATCGGTCGGCAGGTACCGACTCACGTCATGACTCTGGCAAAATGGGAGAGACCCACATTTTCTGGTTTCTCTTTGCAAAGAGTGGATCCGGTAGCGAAAAGCTGGATCCCTGAATGGCTGAGCTTGTTGGAATTACTATAGTAAGTACGGAAATTGATGGTGCTACTGTAGTGTAAACAATTGCGACGAATTTGCCAGAAGCGCACCACCAAGTGGAGTTCACAGTCACCATCACGATCTGCTTGAATGAAGCCCGTCGCATTGCTCGCCATCTCCCACTTGTATACGCATACGCTTGCCACGCTGGCACATACGACGTTTTCTCTTTGTGCCTCATTGAGACCCTTCGAGAGCGTTTTCGCTCCGTCACCTGGTGGTGGCTGTGTTGTTCAGCACAAAGATGTTCCCACAGTTTTGCAGCGAAAGCAGCTTGCCACAAGATGTATCATCCGCCAGCTCCAGTTTATACAGTCCAGTGTACGTGCACCGAACCGCAGCATCGCCATGTCCTGGGCAGCCCACCTAGATAGAGTAAAGCATTTATCCATCTCACATCAGCGATCTCGACCTGGCTGACTGCCTCGCTGTGCGCCTACCGCCTTGGCATTCCTGCCTGGACTTGTGCCAAAAGGCCAAGGTAAATAACAGCGTTTCGCGGTGGTGGGCTCTGACCTGAGTGGCAGCTTTTGCCATTTGGGAAGAGACTGTAGCAGGACCATGGAAAATCAGAACTCCATTGCTTTGCGCAAAGTCTCATCAGCCCGCGCATGATGCCTTACCTCAGCGGTCTGGATTTCAGCCCTCACCTACATTCTGAGTATCTTCGCGGAGAGAGAGGCCTCATTGACTGAGATGTGAATCAGATGGACAGAAATAAAATACGGATCAATTTAATTTAGCAATCAGCAATCAATGCCAGGAGCTCCTCTACCTGGATTCACTACTTGCTCGTGCATTGGATATCTGTGACCTCCTCCAAGCCTCCTGCGCCGACAGCTCGTAGTACTGCGGTTGCGACGACACTTCCTGCAGCGGCTCTGTAACCTCCATTTCGTGCGACAGGGGGTGGCCTACCTCAGACGGCGCAGTTTTTGAGTCCATTTCTCGCAGATCACCGTTGCCGCTGTATACCACCTTCTCAGCTAGATTGCTCTGATCTTCAACCTCTGCCGCGTCCCCGCCATTGCTCTTCTCTTTGGCATGGCGTCTCCTTCGCCAGCACCAAAACGCGGCACTCGAGAGCGCTGCTACCCCGAGGATGACACCTACAACGATTCCTGCCAGTGCACCATTGGACAAGCCTTGTCCCCCGATTGACTCTCCGGAGGTACCATTGGACTCTCCCTCTAAGGCGGTCCATTTCGACTGCCATGACTGTTCAAATCCTTCAATGGGGTTGGTCTTGATGCTCACGTCGCCTGGAAGGATCTTGTTCACGAGCCTTTGGTCCATATCTGGACCGGGTGCTTGGGCCAGAAAGGTCACATTCTGCTCTAGATTGACGGCGAAGAAAGCGGCTTGAAGAAATGCGCGGCCGAGCACCCAAACTCCCTCGGCGGAATCCAAGGGTTTGCATGGGAAATAAGGAGTGGGCACCGGGGCAAGCGGGGGCTCCAGAGTGAGGTTGAGCAGCTGCATTGGTACCTTGATGGTGAGGTTGGTCGCCGTCCGGTCAGAGAACACGAAAGACAGATAGGTCGGTGACTGCACAATGCGGCTGAACTGCGGGTCTTGTGTATTCCACACGTACAATCCGTTCTTGCTGTTCCACGTCACAGGAAGCTGGCGGGCTACAGCCTCGCATGTGCCTAGCGGTAGGTAGATGTAGGGCGTCGCTGGATTTAGGAACACCACGGCCGAGCCCTCCTTGTATCCCGACAGCTTGGTAATGTCCTCCCCTTCCTTATTGCCTCCCAGCCCTTGCCAGACACTCTCCTCACCTTCGATGGCAAGTGGCGATGCTCCCATCGCAGTACCCAAGCGGACGTCAAGCAGCGACAAGAGAGGAGCGCGATCGTACTTGAAGACCCCGACTGGCCCCAGTGCCCGGTTTTGTTCGTAGCCTCCGAGGACGAGCGAGCCGCGCTGCTGAAAGGGCACGCTGCCCATATGGATGCTAAATGACATGGAGTCGATATCTCCATTGATCTTGAACTGCTCCAGGATGCCAGGTGGTGTTCCATCGGGCTTGTCGACAGGATTTAGCATGGGCCCTAGTCCGAGAATCCCTACACCAGTTGAGTGGTTGCTCCCGTCCGGGAGTCGAAACTGCCACTTGTCCATGACGTAAACGGTGGTGTTGAAGGTGATGGGTCCCGAGTTGTCGACGGACACTTTCCGGATGCCCACGCGGTCCATATATCCGGCGCCGTGTGTCGACTCGTTCATCGCTTCGAAGGAACCCCAGTCGTCATAGGCGAATGTATTATCCAGAGAGAGGTTGGTCGCCGTCGTGGATTTGGTCAGGGTGTAATTCCCACCAGCCGGGCTGGTCAAGATCATCGACCTGCCCCCACCGGTAGGCCACATGGCCGAAAACTCTGATTCCCCTCCAACATCCACAGCAATGGCTTGCCACGGTCCATCGGGCCCATATGTGTATTCAGAACCTCCAACCACGTTTCCTGATCCGACCGACTTGTCTGTCGTCCAAGCCACCAGGATCGGCTCCGCCGCCAGGACAACCGTTGCCGTTCCCCCTATTAACAACCATCTGACGAGATTTATTTGTTGACGCATCGGTATTCTGTGGATCTGGGTCGCACTTAAAAAACAAAAGGAAGCGAGCTCGAAACCCGAGGGAGCGGGAAGCACAGAACTTGTGACTGTAGTATGCATTGACGACATTGATTTCGCTCTATAAGTATGTTCCCAGACCCCCCCTCTACATCGCAGACTTTTCTCAGTCGTCATTGGCGTGCGGCACGAACCTTGGGGGGCAGTGTCACCAGGTTCGCCATGACCATTCAAGACGGCTTGGTATCGTTTGGTAGACTCAACCATGGAGTTTGATGTCGATCGCTGCCCAGCGGGGCCTGTCGGTAGTTGCCTTGTCGGGTATGGTTAAATACTGTGCCACTTATCATGCCTGTTATTCCCATTCTTTGCATTGACGGGGAACCAATCAGACGCTTCGCGGGACTTCCGCATGGACCGACTTCACAGCCTGGAGGGCAGACTATACCCCAGCGAAAGTTGATTCAGCCCAGTGGTACTCCTCATATGAAGCACGCGATGTAAGCCTCTGTTACATTCTCATAGGCTTCCTTTTGCCCCCTCGTAGCACGGCTCAATCGGAAAGATGGAAAGTTTACTGAACTCAATACGCTCTCTTCTTTTTTTGATAAGGAGAAAACAAGAAGAGATGGAAAGAAACTTTGGTAAGCTAACTGGACACAACCGGGATAATAGAGTCCGAGCCAGCCAGTCCAAACCCACGTTCGACGAAACCCCAGCCAATATTCGCTATGCCGTGCTACCCGCCATTTGATGGGGGGGGGGCCGACAATTCACAGAGAAAACAGGAGCTCTCTGCTTGAAGTTGTCAGAGGGGGAGTGCAGTCAGTTCTGTCTCAGATAATGCAAGCAATCAACCCAAAACCTGCTAATGATCGCCGGTGCAACCATCCATTATCAGAGACTAAGGCACGGTTCCAGTTCTCACCAAACCAAAAGCGCATAAATCACAGCGTACTTGGCATCTCACTGCCGCACACATACATACAGATATGACATGTCATATGTGAAAGGTCGTCATACCTACCTAGCTGCCCGGGTCCTCCCGCAACCTTTTTGATCTTTCTGGGCCTTAGCTTTTGGCCAGTGTCTGGCAGGTTATGCAATAGTCACGGCGACCGGCGGTGAGGACCCGTAAGTGGTGTTATTTCCGCTCGTATCGTTACGAATCCCTCTAGCCACTCAGAGTTGTACCTTAGCTTAGCATGGGAGGGGCTTCGATGCAACCCGAGGCCCCACGTTTCTGCCTAAAACGACAACCATCTTCACTTCACGTGTGAGTCCCTTCTGCTTCTTTCACTGGAGAATCCTGTTCTACATCACCGATGAAATGGCAGCCTTTTGGTACGAGGAGGTCGTAAGGACGGTGGGAAGCAGATCTCCCAGTATCTCTACGCAGGAGTCCTATGGATATCGCTCCACGAGTGAGTGCCGCTGCCACGATGACCGGGCTGATGCCATTATTCGAGCCGCTACCTACCACAACTACGATTACTGCCGTTCCGTGATATGGTTCTCCCCCGAAGAACATGACGGTATCCGTCAATCGATAGCAACACCCTTCCCCCGAAACCCTGACACGGGACTCTGCTCATTCAACCGACTTCCCCTCGAACTATTGTATGAAGTGTTGTTACATCTCGACATGGAGACTCTCTTCCACCTTCGACAAGCAAGCAGCGGAACGCGGCGCGCGGTGGACTCACTAATGCACTACCAGGCGGTGGTCTCGCATGCATTATCCGCTTTCCGCGCCTTGCTACAGACCGGACTTGCCAGCAGCGTCTCTCTCTTCAACTTTTACGATGTACTATGCACCAAGGCCTGTGTCTTCTGCGGCGAATTCGACGAATTTGTCTTCCTTTTAACCTGGAAGCGATGTTGTTATAAGTGCCTCAAGGACAAAGAGGAAACCCAGCTGGTCCCTCCTCTGTCTGTCCAAAAGGAATTCAAATTGACTGACGCCCAGGGCGCCCAGCTGAAGTCCCTCAAGACTGTGCCAGCAATTGATACAACGAAGAGCACTGGGAACAAATCCCGTAGCACGCTGGTCTCTCGGGAGCAGGCCTCGATTATCTCCGGACAGCCACGGCGTTCGCATTGGAATTTCCCGCAAAACAAAAGATTCAATCTGAAGGGCGCATGCACACTTCCTTACTACAATTCACGGACCGGCCAGGTCGACCGCGGAATGTTATGCGCTGGATGTCTCCTTGCGCTGGATGTCTCCTCGCGAAGAACCTAGGTCTCTTCGGCAGATTCAGCGTCCAATGGTGGTCAAAGGTTTGCGATAAGGTGTACACGCAAAATGAATATCTGGAACACTTCCGATGGTGTAAACAGGCACAGGTTTTGTGGGAATCGAGCGACGGAGGTACCATCAAGCCTCCCGACCTCCCGGAGGCTGCTCACAGACAAGGCTTTTTCGGCGACAGTGAAGAACGCAAAGAAGGATGCGGGATCTTTCCCCGCAAAGTCTAGTACAGCCGGGCTATATACCTAGATAGGTATCAACGTGTTCAAGGCATATATCAACGCACCTCATGCGCCCGTCTATCAGTCCCGTCCACCAACTCTCAAGTCCCATCCTCAACCCCGAGCAGCCACCTCTAGATCCCGACGAATCTGCATCCCCGCAATCCCAAACGTCTCAGGGTCCACCTCCTCCCGATGGCTCGCCGCTCGTGCATCTGCCGCCTCCACCAGGGGGAGCATATACAATTCCCTATTCTGCTGCACCCACGCCCCGTTCCTACCAAAGTATCTCTCCGACTCAAAAGTCCAATCATCGTTCCCTCTTACCCAGAACGCTAGACCATCTACATATCTCGCCACCTGCTCATCAATCTCCGGTCCCCAAGACAGTAAATTGTTTTTGGTCTCGATAAACTCTTTCAACACCCCATCACTCCACTCACAGATCCAGTTGACCGCACCTTGGGGGTCAAGGTCCTTCTCGTGCATGATGATCGTCACGGAATTATGCAGGGCATGCCCGCGGGCGCGCTCGATGTGGTAGGAGTAGATATCCTTTTCAATCGTCAGCATCACTCTGTCATGTTAAATTGGATGTATGACTTACGTTCAGAACAGCAATATTCCTCCACGCTCCCTCCCTCAACCTCTCCAACTCCTCACACTCATAAACCTCATCCGGAAAGTCCATATCCAGCGCCATCATGGCAAAACTGGGTAAACAAGCGGTGGTATCCCTTCTCAGTTCCAAGTACTCGTCAAACGTTCTCACATAATCCTTGCCACGGTCATCAGATTGCTGGACCACGGCGGTTAAATACCGCTGCATGGTATGCAAAAACTGTCTCTCCGCCAGAGGGGAAGCGGTTTCCCTCCCTAAAGCCCAGAACTGGCGAGATACTTCCCCCAAGGGAATTTCGCCGGCAGGACGGGGTTTATGGGGGAAGCGGAGGGCGTCCATGACGATTTCCCCCATGGAAAGGGTGGAGGGGGCGGTTTCGCAGTCGGTGTACTCGTCTATGAGGTAGAGGAGGGTCATGAAATTGGCGCCGGTGCGGGAGCGGGCTATTGATTGTTTCGTCAGCACTCTTGAGTGGGGGAAGGTGGATGGGTGGGGAGAGGGGGAAGAGAAAGGGGAGAGGAGGAGCAATAGGGAGAGGGAGGTGACGTGATATACCCAAATCATGGTCCTGATAGGCAAGCATAGCCAGCTTGGCAAAGTCGCATCTGTTGAAAGCGTCCTGGGACTCGGGGTCGAAGAGCCGGAACTGGTTGATCCAGGCGAGGCCCTCGGCTTTGACTTGCTCGTAGTGAGGGTTGAGGCGGCGAGGGTAGGGCCACTCCCGGAGCATGTCGGGGACTTTGACGAGGGTTCCGGCCATGATGGTGGGGGTTGGGCTCCTGCTGGACTTAGGGGGTAGGTATTGGGTGGAATGAGGACTGATTGGTTGGACTGACGAGTTGACTTTGATTCAGCGGTCAAAAGTATGCGTGGCCTGCAATGAGGTCAGACGCGGATGAGCAGTGGATAAGAAAGACGAAGTCTAGGCAGGTGCTGCCAGGGGGAGATAACTTGTTGTAAGCTCACAAGGCTCGCACTTGAGGCGACTGTGGTTTCTCTCTGTTACAACCGAGGTCGGCAAGGTTTTATACCTCGCTCGTGGACGGTGAGAATAGCTAAGATATCCCATTTAGGCCTCGCCCACATTCCTAAAACTTCTCTTATCTCTTCCTAATTCCGTCGCTGGGACGTCAAGATCCATCAATGGTACCAGGACATGGGCAAGATCCTTTGATGGACGATTCCAGGATATCAGGGTGTTCCCTCATACGATGTCTGCATGATCCTTCCACCCATCCTTTGAAACAAAAGTCTAGAATTCCTCGTGCGCTTGTACGATTTTCTGCTTCTGGTGGATATCTGGACGTCACACAAGCCTGGAAGCCTGGAATCATCTGCGGCAGTTTTACGAACAGGAGTGTTACACCAGCCTGGTCTGTCGGTGAGTTATCCTATACGGAGTGTGCAGATGGCACAAGTTCTGAGAATTTATCCCTATTGTCATTCATCAAAGAGGGTGTCTGCGCGTGACTAATTGTGGCTGCTTACATATATTATCAAGATTTCCAACACACACACCCCCCATCGAAGTCAGTAATACCCACACAGGGCTATTCATCCCACCGCTACTTCAGCCCTATGATGCGGAGGATTCGACAGGACCGTATGGTGTTTATCTCCAGCTCGTGCATCGTGCAGCCAACTGTCGATAAGCACCCGCGTGGCGTGTTGCTGGTGGTGTAGTGTCATGTTGAACCGCTGCTGCCTTCGACTTGCGCAGGGTCCGGCTGCGCGGCTCCCTCCGAGCGCACCACACTCCCAGACACGGACGGCAGGCTCTTGGCACCCAAGAACTGAACGGTAAATGAAACCGTCATTTGCCCGGTTGGGAACCGCAGATTGCTCACCAACCCAGTGATACCACCCCCGTTGCCCCTCGAGAACCGGATCGACCTTGAGGGATTTCGCGAGACCACGGCGCGCCAGGTCCAGACCAGATATGCAATGAACAGAATAATCTGTGTGATACTGTGTATAGTTATGAGTCAGCGTACTCAGCAACTGTTGTTGGCGTTGGTAACCCAGCTTGCAAATCACTTACGTCAACACGAGAAGGAACCCCAAGTATATCCACCCAGATGGGGTATACTTGTCCAGCCAGGCGTAGCACTCGGGAGGGCCTGGAACCATCTCACCCTTCCTGTAATCCCAATACCGGCATGTGGCGTAGTTATCGGGTCTATACATCATGGCACGAAGGCCGTCGGTGACGATGACGGTAAAGTAGAATGCCCAGAGACCATGGCCTATCATGCCGACCCAGGCAGGTCCGAGTAACTTGGGCGGACGCTTCAGGCACAGCCTGGCCAGGTTGGCCGCTGACCAGACGACGCCGAAGATGCACTATAATTGTTGCAGACATGATATATAAGATCAGCCACTGCCACATCCTTTGACACGCGCTAGAGACATACCAGAATGATAACGTTGAAGAACTCTGCGTAGATGTGATTGGCCCAGTTTATGTAGTTCTCCGTGGGGATTTCACGATGGTGCTCGCTGAAGAGCGCTCCCAGGGTAACGACGATGGGTGCATCAAGTACAGTCACGAGGTGGAGAATAGCGGCGAGCAGAAGACCCGCGGAAGAAGGTGCTTTGTTCCGGATTCCAATCGGTTCGTCGTCGTGATTTGGATTGTTGATCAGGATCGGGGTGTCGCGCTCCTCGTCTCGGTCTTCATTGCCCTCTCCGTGAAGGAGGGGGGTACTTTCATCGGTGGGAGCAGAGCTGGCCATATCGTTGTCACCCAAATCTGCCTTCTATGCTGTACGAGAACAAAGCACGAAAGAAGGCCAAGAACGATAGGGACAAGCTTGACGTTATAATGTTGCTTTTCTCGTGTAACGTCGTAACGCCGTAACGCGGAGTCCGAAGTGTGTGGCTGAGCGGCAGCGAAAGAGGGGGAAGTTGGAATTCTGGTTTCATGTCTGCCTAAACACTCCAGCGGTTAGTAGGATGCCAACACAAGCTCGGACTAGCCTTTTGCATGATTTCTACCATTGTAAGTGGTTAGAAAAGAGGTTGCTTGCATCATGCATGACGCGGCCATCGACGGTCCATATATACTCCTCTCCCAACTCCTCGGACCCCAAGTCCTGATGGACACCACTTCAAACGGCCTTGCATCTGTTGGATTGCTGATCTTCGTCGATCTGGGTTTCTGTTGATGACACTTCTGTCGTAGTTGTTCTAAGCCAGGTCCATGATCGACTGCGAAGCGGACAACAATCACAACTCCATCCATTGGGCCTGGCGGTAGGGTAGTGGTGTCTGCGATGAATCGCCAAGGAGTTGAGAACTGTCCATTTCGCATACAAACTACAACCATCGATTGGTATCTTTGGGGTTCCGTCCGGCTGTGTCCTTCAAATCGGATATTCTACCCGCCTCCCTATCTTGGGATCTCATCGTCGCCTGGGTGTTCCTCATTCCCCCGAGTGGCCGGATTGGAGCCTTTGGAGGTCGAGGACGCTCAATCAAGAGCCTGAATGTTTTCTTTATCTTGCAGAATGGGAACATACTTCCTGCACCGTCCTAGGATGTTAGTTGTGATGCCACGTGGTTCGGCTTTGGGAAGGAAGGGGACGCCAACAGATCTCCTTGACATCCCCAAAGCCTGTTTCGACGGCTAGCGGCAATACACAGAACAGGGCTGACCGAGAGTTGTGAGCTTAGGTTTTTGACATGTGGCTGATAGATACAATCACCACGATCTGCTAGTAAATGCCAGATCGCATCTCGACGGTGACGGGCGAAGTTGATTCCTCCGCAAGGAGGGACATCCCTACGTGCTGGAATCCGAACTGAAGCCTTGGAGGGGACTCCGGGCTGGAGCCACTGGTTCTGTTGTGCAGTGCAATTACCATAAGAACTTGTGCTGCTCATTTATAGAGGGTGGATATATGCTCAGTTGACTTTCGTCCTTGTGAGCCATAATATTCGTACGAATAGAGCGTTGTGCAATATTCGAAGCGGGCGGACGTTTGTCCGTCAATCATTTGCTGATCGTAGCAATAACGGCTCCAAATTGTCAAACGATACACATAGTGCCCGGGTTCTTCCCACGCCGTTGGTAACCATCGTTGTCCGCACTTTGGGAACACGGACGGCAGATACGGCACCGTCGTCGATTGGAGATGGGATGGGGACCCGATAAGGAATTGGTTTCAAGTGGAACCGCAATAGCGCCACACGTGGGCTACAGGGACCCTGGCCTCGAAAAATAAAACGCTCGGGGCATTTGTTTTCTCGCCAAGCCCTAGCTGGGTGATTTGACGATAAGTGTGGGGACTGTTAGGGATGTATTGTCATCTGTCACGGCTGATTGACTGGCATAATACGAAGTAATGAAATGCTGGACAGTTTTTCGAATCGAGGCCTATAAATGCATTGCGTCGCTGAAACCGGCAGAAGAAACTTGTGTGGTTTGTTGTGTGCCATTCGATGTCAGTTTGACGATGAAGGAGGGCTGGATGAGGTGGGAAGTGCGGGGGTGTCGGCCTGGTCTTCGGTTGGTCCACCCGGCCATTCCCTTTTCGACCGCATCCTGCCCGTTGTTCAATGTGGCAGGAGAAGGATTGAAATGGAAGGATAACGAATGGATGACAGCGATTAGGTGATTGCGATGCATCATCCCCTCCTTTTTTGCTGCAGAAGGCTGGAAGCGAAGCAAAAGCAACGCCCAACATGCAGACAGACATGCAGCAGCAACCACTTGGATGAATGCAATCGATTTCTTCCGTCGTCTCCTCAATGTCCCTCTCATCTTTTCCCCTGCGTCGCTAGCTCGCCTCGGCAGACTCGACTTTCCCGGAAGTGGTGCTGGTGGCATGGCCCGATTGACCGCTAACAAGACCTGGACCCTGTCGGTTGACGATCGACAGGGGAGCAATGGAACAACACACATCCATGCAATGGACTGCATGAAGAAAATCTCCATTGTTGCTGGAAAATTGGAGTGGATCTTCCGCATGGGAAGAGTCCCACCGCTCTTCACCATCTGGGGAATGGTCTGGATTTGTTGCTCCATGCGATGTTCCAGTCACATCGTTTTCTTCCGCTTCCTCCGTTTCCTCACAGCTCTTTTCCTCTCTTTTTACCCCAACCTCTCCTTCAGGTCAACCCCCCACGATCCTCCGTCCCGACAACCAGAATATTTGGGTTTTACTGTGCCCATCTGCCACTCATTTCATTTATTACCATTCAACCTATCCAATCTTTCCAACCACCCACCATATATCCTTTTTACAACATCATTTTCGACATACACAGAAATCAGCCAAGGCCAAAATTTAACAACACAACGCCGATCCCCGAGATTCCCGGGAAACTTCGAAACAACATTCCATTGGCAACCTGCCACGCCGTTTCCTCGACCAGATCGTCATCGCCGAAACGAAGTTGAAGAATACGACTTGGCCCGACGACTTGCTAAATTTCTTGCTGCTCCCGAGTCACAGTTGATATCTACGCTCTCTTCATCATACCATATCACCAGATAAGGTACACAAACACACGCAGACGCACACAAGCACATATACCGCACACACAAAATACACACACGAAACAATTATACAAAATGGGTCTCTTTGAACGCATCCAAGCCAAGATCGAGCTCTTCCGTCTCGAGCAGCGATACACCCGCCGTCGCAACCGCCGCTCGACTTTTGTCTCGACCGCCGTTTATGTTGATGGAGAGTACATTTACCAGTCGCCCAACTCGACAGGCTCCTCCTCCAGCACAGCAAGCAGCGCCAACTCTGCCAATACGAGAAGGTCAAACTCAGTTGCCGTCGCCGCGCCTGCGCCCTCGCCCTCGCCCTCCGAAGTTGATCCCGCACAGGCGCGGAGGAAGCTCAACCGATGGAGCAGCATGCCCGGCTTCGGTTCTGGCTCGAGACCCGATGGCATGCCCCGGATGGACTCGGTCGCAGAGGGTCAGGACTGGAGGAGGGGAGGCAGGTCGAGCTTTGAGCGCTGAGTGCAGCAGCCTCTTGGACTCCGCATCGTACAATCTCGATGACGGAACGGGATGCTGTGCGCTGGGGGCAAGGCTCGCGGCCGCTAGCACCCAGTAAAAAAAAGGTTGTGGCACACACGGGATGGTTTTTGCGGCCGTTGTGCACCGTGCTCAGCGGTAAACCAACGACTACCGAAACGCCGCAACCTTGCCCAACGATTCATGTCGCATGCCCTCTGTGGCCCTGTTTTTGGATGCCGACCACTTTTTACTGACCACTACTAATTCTTGACGACAACGACCAAAAGTTCTTCTTATCGGCTCGGCTCAGCATTTAGAACGGAGCATTTATGACTCGACGCTCTTCCATGTCGCATATTTTTCTTGGAGACGGTATCTTTTTTGGGTTATCTTCCATCTTTTTTGGTTTTGCTTAGTTGCCGGGGGAGGATCTCACGTATGCAATGCCACTTGATGGTACGATCAGCACGATCATGATGGAGGAAAGGCAAGCAAAGCTTGAGGGGTTGACCATAGTGGCAGGCCTATCTGCGCGATATGCATCTGCGCGACTTGTCGCCGATGACGGTATCCACAGTGCTGCTGACCCAGCCATTGTAATTTAGGTCAAGAGTTGGGTGCGTGATGTTGGATGTTTTGACGGATATGACTGGGTGCTCTGCCGCCTTCAGCTAACGCCATCTCTCGTGTACATATGGGTTATTTGACGATATTTCGTTAGTTTGAGATTTTTATGCTTGCTTTTCATGGTGTTGGAGTCGTGTGTTTGCCTGTTTTGCTGTCTCCAGTTTTGTTTGCTTTTCTCACGAATCAGCTTGCACCGAACGCATCAACAGTTCGCTTGGAGTGCGATGAGCGGGGTTCACGTGCGAGCGTACCCATTGGGCCCCTTTTTGCTGCTTCAAGATCCAGTTGTGACCACTGTGAAGTTTATAACCCGACAATCAAGAGGGCCAAGCTATTGAGCATCGTCGCTCACTGCACCTCTCTCATATTAACTTCCGCCTACGAGAACCCCTTCGAAACCTCTCTTCCTTACCCCGCTTCTGCGCCAACAATGCCATGCGACTCATCAACTCCTCAAGCTTTGAGTTTGAGGACTTTATTGACCCAACGGCAGTCGACTATGCCATTTTATCTCATACATGGGCAGACGAGGAAGTCAGCTACCAGGATATGATAAGCAACCGCTCGCAGGCCGAGAAGAAACTTGGCTTCACCAAGATCCGCGAAGCAGCCCGCTTGGCCGTGGAAAAAGGGTTCCAGTACGTCTGGATCGACACGTGCTGCATCGACAAGTCCTCCAGCGCCGAGCTGTCCGAGGCCATCAACTCCATGTTCTTCTGGTACGCCCAGTCGAACGTCTGTTTCGCGCACTTGGCCGATCTCCCTCCCGGCGGGCAACAAACTCTCGAGTTTCAGCAGCTGCGGGATTGTCGCTGGTTTTCTAGGGGTTGGACCTTGCAGGAACTCATCGCCCCGCGGCGGCTGGAGTTTTATGACTCGGAATGGAGGTTTCGGGGTACGAAGGAGCAGCATGCGAGGAAGGTCCTGAAAGACGTGACCGGGATCGAGCCGTACGCTTTGCTGCTGGGGGGGCAGCCGTCGATTCTGGCCAAGAGGTCGGCCGTGGAAAAGATGATTTGGGCCTCGCAGAGAGAAACTACACGGCCAGAAGACATGGCTTATTGCTTGTTTGGTCTGTTTGGGGTCAACATGCCGCTTTTGTACGGGGAAGGGGGGGATAAAGCTTTTATTCGACTGCAGACTGCGATTTTGGCGGCGACTAATGACTTGTCGATTCTCGCGTGGAGTCTGCCAAAGGATATGGAACACAAGAGCGGGTTTTGCCAGATTCTGGCGACGTCGCCGAGGTTCTTTTGGAATGGGCTGAGTGATTGGCTTACGCCCGCGACGAGGTTTAATACCTTTAAATTCCGGCTGGGTCTCAGCGCGCAGGTGGACGGGCATGGGTTGAGGATTAAGGGGGCCATGTTGGCGCCGCACCGGGTTACGACGGGGGGTTGGTATGATGCGCAAAAGAAGTTTCTTGGGGAGGATGAGGAGGGGGATACTGCGACGGGAGGAGGGGATTGCTTCTGGCTTTGGCTGGAGAGGAGTTTTTATACTGATGACCCAGTCAGGCCGGTGGTCCAGTCGTTGGGGATAGCCATTGCGCAGGTTGGGAGTGTGTACGCTCGGGTTTTGGGGGCGCAAGCTCCTATACTGCCTGCACCGCCAGATCAAGGGGTTACGTCTTCTCTGGAAGAGCTTTCCATTCTGTTGGACCCGGTCATGCTGGGGTCGACGTACCTTAATCGCTCCGCTGCGAAATTCAGTGCGGAGCTGCCGACGAATATTGTTATTCACCAGATCGATGCCGCTCCGAAATTGATCTGGAATTCTTTGACGGAATCCTTTGGGTTGGGGACGGCAATTTCCAACCAAGCCGGGTATTTATCTCTGTCGTTTCGAAGACTTGAGAGAAAGGGGGGGAAATGGGGGATTCCCTCCTGGCTTGACCGGGTATCTATCCTGGTGCCATGGATGAACGTATCAGGCGACTGGACAGTTGGACCAGACGACCCGCCGTGTCCTGACCCATGGGTGTTAGCGTGCATGCTCCGCGTTAGGTACGCAGATGGGAGGTCGACCCCCAAGGACTGGTTCCCTTATTATGGACGGACGATAAGAACCCATTTTGCGGACGAGGAAGTGGTTCTGGCGGGAGTCCAGGAAATGATGAAACGGGCTAAACATAGAGGTGCAAAGGAGGTTTATCTCGGGGATTCAAGTGTTAATGAGGCGGTGCTGTGTCAATTGTCGAGTCCGGTAGAAAAGGTGGATGGACAAACGACAAGGTATCATTTAGCGGTGAAGTTGCTGAACTTGTCGTGGGAACATGCGGTGGAGGAGAGTAGGGAGTATAATGTGCCCTTGACAGATTTTGCGGTGGCAGCGGATTTGGGGGAGATTAATGTACGGGATGAGCTGGGCGCGGTTAATGGACAGCCCCCGCCACCGGAGCAGATGGGAGTGGGAGTGCAGAGTCCTGCCGGGCAGTGGATGGGGAGCCCGGCGTTTAGGGAGAGGTTGACGCTGGCTACGGCCAAGAGGGTTGATTCGGGGTGGAGTGAGGGGAGTGGGTAGTTTTGGTGTATGTATACGTTGCTTGTGGTGATTTCTAGTGAAAAAAAGGAATAGATAAAAGTTAGACGACTTGTGGTTGGTGAGTAGAACAGACGTGGGATCATAGATTCGATGCGGGATACTTATATGCTTTGGTGGCGCCCAAAAGTATGACCGAGCAAACACACTGACATAAGAAACTTGTCCAATGGGTTCAACGCCTCGGGAAGTTTGTTGCTCACTAGTAAAAGTGGTATATGTTTGATTCGCATCGAGGAATATTAGAGTATGAGTGGCGCTCTCTGGGTGGGTAGAACA
Organism: Podospora australis; assembly: GCA_033296905.1. NCBI lineage: Eukaryota > Fungi > Ascomycota > Sordariomycetes > Sordariales > Podosporaceae > Podospora > Podospora australis. Next base: position 43,275 of record MU864457.1, on the reverse strand, counting down.
GGCAACTTGCGATACATATTCGTACTACCACAACTTGAACTCGTATGGTCATGATGTGGACCTCGCTTTAACACTTCCTTAGAAAGTGTAGTGGAACTAACTTCTGGCTAACGTCAAGACTAGGTACCCTAGGAGGAGGCATGAGATACTCGTGGTAAAGTTAGAAACGGATCTGCAGACTCATCATTAACGTTATCCAATTATTTTTCCTCATCAACCCACGCTATGCCATCATTGCTGCTCCATGCATTGCTTGCCTTCCCTTAACACCGAACAAATCCAATCCCAAGTCTCAAGTCTAACTAATCGAGGCATGCATATAATAACTCCCATCCAAACTACTGTGACCTTCCTTATCCAGTCATGTTTTGAGCACTGAAAAGTACTGTATCACCTATAATGGACTGTCAAGAAGAAGCAGGCTTCGTCCCACAAACCCAATTCCCCTGCACCACAACCTCCCCCTCCACCACCTCGGGACAACCGTCAAAGATCTTGCCCCCGGTGTAAGCACACTTGCCCAGCGAAGTATCCTCCCCCTGTTGACCCAGGCGGTACTTGACAGTTGTGTAACCCCCACAACCCTCCCAGGTGTAGGTAACTCCGTCTGGCAAAGTAAACGGTATCCCACACGGGTCTGTGGTCCCAACATCGGAAGACGAAACAATAGTTACGTAGTTGCATGGGTCGGTCGGAAGGAAAGCTATGTCGGCTGAGCGGGCGGCGTTGCCTGTGCCCACTTTTGCCCGGCCTATGAAGATCTGAGGGGTTGGACTTTTGGGCGTGCCTGTGGCGGCTGCTAGGGAAGGTGTGGGCGAAGAGGAGGATACTTTTGAGGGAGGGGGTGCGGATCCTGACGCTGATGTTGAGTCGGTGATTTGTGCAGGAGATGATGATGCAGTAACTGCAGTTCCTGTCGCGGGAGTGGTCTTGGGGCGTTTAATGGTGGTTTTGGTTCTCGTTGTGGTGATTCGTCTGGTGTAGCTGATGCTTTGGGTGATGTTAGCTTTATTCGCGTGTCTGATGGGAAGCAGATGGACATAAAGAGAAATGCAGGACGGCAAAGCAGTCGGGATAAGAAACGGGAGGATGGTGAGAAGGCTAGAAGAAAGGGCTGCTTACACGTCAGGCACGTCATCATCTGAAGTATCCCGCGCAACATCCGCTTGTGAAACATCACTCCCGCTCTTCTGGCTGTTAGTGTCGTTACCGTTGCCGCTACCGTTATTGCGGTTGGCCACGGCGAAACCACCCACAATTCCACCTCCGATGGTCCCACCCGCAATGATGATGGCCACCCCCAGAAGCAAGATCCAGTGCCGCTTCCACCATTCCTCTTTCTTGGTGTCGGTCGAGTCGGGATCATCAGTTGGCTTCTTCCAAGATGATGTTGTGGCTGAGTTTGAGTCTGAAGGGGCTAGGGAGTCGGCCCGTGAGTGGTGGACTATTACTGTTGCTGCTATATCGGCCACAGGCTCTACTCCGTCAAAGTAGGCTCTTGGTGGCTGGCGGAGATCAACTTCTGGTGGGTTCCGATCCATGTGCACCTCGGGGATATGGCAGTACCGCGAGATTTCCTCAAAGTCTTGCTTTTGTGTTTTCGTGCTTGGTTTTGGCGGGACGGGAAGTTTTGATGGTCGCCTCCAGGGGGTTTCCCATGTTGGGAGGAAGAATCTTCGTAGGACGGGCGGTTCGAAGGGCATGTTTGGCGATGATTAGAGATGTTCGGCTGTGTGATGATACATTCCTCTACGGTTATCAGTTCGAGATCGAGACGACTCGGCGGAGATCTTGCTCATCAAGGATGTCAGAGGAGATATATCTAGAAAGGAGATTTCCCCTGAAAGAGCCTCGTTAGTTCACCGCATTGCTTCTCCCCTTTCTGGCACTTCTAATATGGAAGCATGCGAACAACCTAGGCCACAAAGATGGGTTGGGGTAGGCAGTTCAGCCCTCAGCGGCGTGGCCGACGTCTGCGTATGCTCTCGTCAAACACTTGGAGTACGAACTAGTCCAATCGTGGAGGGTCATCTCGGCGTCATTGATTGCCTTGTGTTGCTGACTGCAGCTAAAAACGCTTGTCAAGACGGTACAACACTTGGCGTGCGGAGGAGCGGTATCCTTCCAATTTCCACCACCACGAGGCTCTGACGATGGCCTAGAGCGAGAACGCCTGAAACCAGCTGAGCTGGATTTCTTTGTAGAGTTGGACAGCTACGATTTCTCCATGGAGTCGCAGGAGGTTTGATGGGAACAGCTCAGTCAGAGCAAGTCTTGAAGGAAACATCACACCATACCGCCAAGGACTGCCTACGTGCCTTTCAGATGCAAACTACTGCATGATTCCACGCCAGTTGCTTCCATGCATGAATGACGAAGCGTTGTCCCCTGTGCCGTGTGGCCAACCCCATCTCATCAAGTCGTCGGTCAGCCAGCAGTTGGAGTTTGGGCCGGTCTGTGCCTCGACCCTGCATCTTGACCACGCGTAACATCTTGGCAGGGGTCTTCGGTTCATGTTCCCGTCATTTTATTCTGTTCAGCTCTTTCATGAAATGGCCGCAGCCTTCTCCCACATTACATTACTATGACTGTGTTGTTCGTATTCGCAGCCATGTTCTTGGGAGGAATGCTCAAGTCTGCCACCTTGAGTGCCTCGATCCCGTAGACACCCAGTCTGGCATCCACAACCCCGATTTCTCTTTGGGTCTTGTGGGATGAGCTGTCTCGGCAGGATGATGCCCTCCCATATTTATCCGGCTTCGTATCTGTGTTTTCCAATACCCAAAAGGTGCTCCCTCCTCCCTGAACGAAACCTCAAGAAGACCTGGTAAGCAGGCAGAACGAATCTAAGCACCCCGTCCTAACCGCTCGCGATAATAGCCCAGCGAGAAAACTTTCTTCAGTCCCTTTCGCTTGGCAACGCGTCCTTCTATGGAATTGGGCGGTACTGTCTTCAGTTTTCCCAAAACAAGGTTGAGTCTCTCCTCGTTAATGGAGTAGGATGATTGTGCCAGGGAGATTTGCTTGAGAGTCCGCAGCTCGGACTGGAAGCGCAACGGATTTCTAGCCGGAAGCTTTACCTTAGAGTCTGCGCCATATCGAACCATCAAGTCCACAAGGGTGACTGTATCTTCTGGGTGAAGGTTCTGATACGCAAAATGAAAAGTGTCGCTCAGAAGCCTGCCCAAAAATGCCCCCCAAACGGTCGTGGTATACACTGAGCCTGAATCATGCCAGTCGTACTCCCCGTTAGGATCTTCCCCATGCTTCAATACTATCTCCGCCATACTTGGTTGGATAGTTGAATCAAAGAAGCTGTTCATGCCGTCACGGGTACGAAACAGCCCCAAACACCATATCAGTAGGTTTCGGCGGCATCCGGACGAGGGCCTAGTGTTCTCACTGGAGAAAGCTTGGTCAACAAAGAGAGTCAGGTTGTACTTCCCTGCCACTCTTATGAGATCCCCATCCGAACCTGACTCAATCCATCTACCCTCTATGGCTCTGCCTTGTGTGGCCTTGAACATGGCTGCCCAGTTCATGGCTGCCCAGTAGTCAGATGATTCCCCGGGCAGATCATCGTGTTCCCAGATAACAGTTCTTAGCCCGCGAGCCAAACCTGACATCACTCGATCAAGTTCGTAGAGAACTCTCGACTGCGCATGTTGAGATGCATGTTCGGCCTCCGAAGCTATGGTCAAGCAATGATTTACAAGATGGTTGAGGGTGCCTGAATTGACCTCTGTCCAAAATGGCTTCAGATGTTCCGCGCGGTCGGCCAGATCGAACGATTTTATCCGCATGAGGGCCGAATGAAGGAGGGCAACCTCTGGTATGAATTCCGGAGCTCCTGGAGGGTGAAGAAGAGATTCTAGCTCTCTATGAATTGCTGTAGATGATATAAATTCGTAGACGGTTCGGTGTAGAAAGACAACCTTGGGATAACGATGTTTCTCCTCGACCGAGTTGGAATAGATGTCGCTGTTTGCTATGCAATCCTGTCACGAATAGGGACAAGCACTGAGGGGTATGCACGATGTCGGCCGCAGGTACAGAACGAGTAGCCTATCAGAGGCCCGGAACGGGGGACCAGTGGGGAGGGGGCCGGTGAACAGGCTAATGGTAATGACCGGGAGGCGATCAGGGTGATTAGTCGGTGGATACCACTGAGCATACTGATTACGGGAGCTTGGACCAGGGGGCCTGGGCCAATAAGGACAAGAGGCAGTTGATCAGAGTGATCAGTCAGTGGGTATCACTGAGCACACTGATCACGGAATATATCGGTGTATATATACGAAGGGGAACTAGATAGCCGTAGATAGTTCGCCAGCAAGCAATAGGATCACACACTTAGTCCCTACAATCTACTGCACCTTTGCCTTACCTTGTGAGGACTATCTTCGAGACAATCCATTGTTGTGCACCTTTTGGCTGCACCGAGTCACCTTACCTAGCATCCCTTCAAGAGATCCCTTATCAGAGAAAGTCTGGGTTACGGGATTCGTCACAAATCCCCAGCTAGCAGAGCGGTACTTTGAACTTCAACCAATCCCATACAGTGGCTCAGCAAACGGCCCTTGATGACTTCTAGCTTGTAATCTACAAGGCTTTGCTTAAGAGGACGAACTTGTGCGTCCAAAACGTGCTCAAAGTCATTGTTCTGCGCAAAAGAAAGGCCTAGCAGGCTAAGACTGCGTCCACCCTCGGTACCCTTCTGGACAAGCCTGAGTAAACGTGACGCTTGTGGGCGGTACTGATATGGCACTCTGTCCCACATATGTCTGAACAAGCGTTCGAGATCTGGAGGGAGTTCTCGAAAGCGCTGTCGGAGATCATCAATGGTGTCATAGTTTGTGAGACCTAAGAGTAAAGAGTTCACCACAAGGGAGACCCATAGAAATACACCAGACGAGGTATCGATAATCTCTTCAATCAAAGCGTTGGCCGAGTCCAGGTTTGTTGACTGGAGGGTATCAAAACGAGGATATTGTGAGAGCTTGTCATTGACGAATAGTGAAATGTCGGGACGTGTGAGATCGTGTAATCGGAGTCTTGGGCATCCGGCAAAGCGTTCCTCAAAGACTGGCCAAGGCCTACTCGATAGAACCAATTTGACGAGTGGAGACTTCGAAAGGTCCCTTAGTGTGCTCACAAGCACACCCATCTCAGACTCATCGGCATTGAACTCGTCCAACCCATCCACCATCAAGAACAGACAAATATTAGTGGATCGGAAATGTTCCATGAGGTTGGCGAAAGCCCTCTTAAGCTCCATAGCTGTAGGTGCCAATGCTCCTCCCGAACTGCCCACCGAGTACCAGAGTCTTTCCTGAAATGCCACTTGGATCAAACTCTCGTTTGATTCGAGAATTTGGTGAAGGAGAGACCGCATGACTCCAATCTCTGATTTCTGCAATTCCGAGCCGTTGTAGTAGAAGTAGAAACTTGCCATGACCAGCTCTTTGCCTTCTGACCAGGTTTTTAGGAGGTCTTTTGTGCGCTGTTCACAAAAGATATACTTCATCAGCGTACTCTTTCCGGCCCCAGCTTTACCCGTAATCCAGTAAGTGCCCGCAGCTTCCTTGAGGAACTTTGCGAAGTCATCCCATGCAGTCCTGTCTCCGCAGCGTCTCGGTAGATCCATTGAAACGTCTTTTTGTAGGCATCATGGATCATATCCTCGCGGTCTTTGATGGGGGGAAACCATAATGTCGAAAGAATTGTCCTTTGTACAGCGATGAGTTCCAGCGGAGATAGCTTGTGTGGAAGCTTGTCACGATCTCGCGGGTGGCCCTGGATCGATGACAGAAGCTCCTCATGCCGTTGTTTTGCGAGCGCTTCCGCTGTCTCTTGGTTTCCGATAATGGTGTTTGTTTGGCTCCTGGGATAGTCGAACTCGGGGACGAATGCAGCGAGAAGTGCACAGGTTCGCGCATCGAGACGCGCATGAATCTCTTCTCTTCCCACATCTTGGCTGTCAATCTTTGCTTTGATGGATACCGTGGTGTACAGCTGAAGATTGGCTCTCGCATCGGCTAGCTCTGCCTCCAGCCTTTTGAGGGTATCCTGATTCCACACCGTATTGGACGTTTGTTGCACGGTTTTCCACTTGGACGGCTTGGACTTTCCATCTCCGCCGCGTACTTTGGTCAAGAGTTGTGTAATGTCATCGCTGACGCGGGTAGTCGAGCGCGCAAGTCGGAGGAACTCGTCATTACTGGCATCCTTGGGATCTAGCTTGGAAGTTTGTTCGAGCACGATGGCTGTTGCTGATGTCAAGGTTTGGCCGGATTGTTTGAGACTCGTGAGCTGACGACTGTCACCCGCGGAATGAATTTGGGCAGCAAGAGAGATTGTATCACCGGCGAACGAGATAACACCAATGATATTGGCCACGAGACTGAGCGCAGAGATGGGATCCATCGGACCTGGGGGAGCGGAGGTGAAATGTCCGGTGGACAATGTCAGAGACAGGCAGCAGCAGCAGCTGACGGCCTGATCGTGATCAGCTCCTGCGACGGAGCGGGGTCACCTTGGGAGGAAGCGTCCAGGCTGGACAGGGTTCCCGATTGGTCACTGACCTTGCCTGGCCTCCCGAGCTGGCCAGACTCACACGACATCCTCGAAAGTATTAAACCGATATTTTTAAAGAACAGATTTTCTTTTGAGAAAGCCGGCAGAATGGTATCTCGATGTGCGCACGATTCTCATATTTGTACGCATGCTCAATTTAGAAGCTTGTAGGTTAAGTTATAGGATAACCCCTTGGTTGTTGATTTCAGGTACTCTGGTCATTGAAGGGACGTTGCAGAAGGGCAAACTCAAAGGACGTTCAAAAACATGCAAAACTTCCAAGTCATCTCTGAACAGCGTCACATTTCAAAAGTGATATTTTGAAGTCTCCAAGGCGGTTCTGATAGGAAATTGTTCAAGACCCTGTTCCCGTCCTCCAGGCAGCCCAGGCACCAGCACCCATCGGCCCACTTAGACATTTCCCATATGTCTTGGCACACCGACTCTTCCAGGGTAGCTATCACAATAAAAAGGGGGTGATAGAAGAGCTCTCGTCCAGATTCGATACTAAAATATCTTAACAACTCTTATCCTAATAAAAACCTTCCCTTAAACACCCCAAGCAATCCAATTCACCATCCAACACAATGTGCAACCACCCCCAATGCTTCCAAAAGGCCGTACAATTGTACCCGCACCTCATAAAGCTACCTGCAAAACCAATATCCAAACCTACCCGCCCAAAATCCCTCCGCAGGACCCGTCTAGCCCTGCAAACCGCCCTCCATCGCACCGAAAACCACTGGTCACCTCACCACCGCAAGTCCTCCCTCACAACCAAATCCCTCCCCAACCTCTCCCCCGGGGACAAGCTCTCCGACGGGCACCCCGATCTCGTCAGGCACCTCCTCGCCCGCGCTCTGGTTCATGACTACGACCACGGCAAAAACTTCAGAGACACGGCCCTCTCCGATGCCCTCCTCAAAACTTTGCGGGGGGAACTCTCTTCCCTTCCTGAGCAAGACCCCATTTGGACTGCCCCCTCCGAGGAATTTGCACTGTCGGGGTCGGGTCTCACCCAGTTTCAGATTAAATTAGTTTCGGACCTAATATGGCGGCGGTTTCCTGCTCAGGATAGAGTGAAGAAGGAGATAGCAGACGCTTTGCTCCCTATCGCGATTTTCAACCAACCGAATACGCTCGTTCGGATATTACTCGGTTGGGGGGCGGATGTTGCTGCCACCGGGGACCATGGGGTCTCGATTATCCGGCGGGCAGTGGGGGTTCCGGGGGTGGGAACAAATTGGTGTCCGTGCAGAATCGAAGTAATACGCTGGTTATTGGGAGAGGGCAGCCCAAGCGGGGAGATCCCCTGGCGGAGACGGAAGAGTGACGAGGACCGTGAACAGGAACGCAGAGTGGGCAGAGACATGGTGAGAGCGCTGGGTTACGTGCTGAGCAACATCGGTATGGATCTGCCGCCGGGGAAACAAAATAATCCTATGGGTTTGCCAACTGGCAAGGAAATAGTTGAGACGTTGGTGGAGTTCGGGGCGTTGATGTACCTCGGGCTTGTGGACGACGTGGCACCTTCTACTAAGCTGGAAACGATGATTGACGATGCCGAGCCGGAGGAGCTCGAGAAGTTGGAAAGTGTGGGGGAAGACGGGCATTGGGTGGACCATTTGTTCGGCAGCTGGGGCGGGGTGTTTGAAGACATCAAGGTAGGGGAAGTCAAGAAGAACAGTCTGGGGCTGGTAGTGTTCTCCGGAAGCGGGACTGACAAAGAGGGGAAGTTCTGCATGTACGGGCAGGCCATGGAGGGATACAGGGTGAGGTTTGTCCAACTGTATGAATCTCGTGGGGTGGTGTATGAGGGTAAAATGGCCTGGAATGGCGACGCAGACAGATGTAGGACAAGAAAAGGGGCGCTTGCATGGGCTATCCGTGGGCGATGCTGGGTTCTTTCGGAGCACTTCTATGACTTTTGGGAAGGGAGGCCTTCGGAGAGTAGAAGGCGGCTGGGGGGAAGGTTTCAGATGGTCAAGGAGCCTAGGTCTAAGTTTAGGGAGTAGTATTTGCTCTATGAACCGGCAGGATTGCAAAAGAATGTTCCCCCAAGACCCGTACCATATTGAACCATGAAAAACCCAACATCTTCTCACTTACGCCCGGTACCTGAAATTCCTCCGCATAAACCCATCATCACCCACTGTCTGGTTCCAGGCCCCGGTGACAGGATCCCACACCGCACCTGTCTCGTTCCAGGCACCCTCGAGATAGTCCAGCCCCTTCTTCGGGTCACGAGTAAACTGCCACCGTCTCGCCCTTTGGTTGTTTTCAACAATCTCGCCCTTTTTCCTCTTTTGACGTAAGTGAAGCTGGTCGATAATGGTGGTGGTTGCTTTGAGATTTTCATCAGACCACCAAGTGGGCAGTGGCGGAAGAGGAATACCCAAGCCCCAGCCTGCGTAACCGAGCTCTTGCTGCCCTTGTCGTACCAGTGCCATATTCTCGTTCATCTTGGTGGGCGAGTTGAGAACTGGCATTACAGTGCGAGGAGAAAGTAGCTCGGTGGGATAGATCCGGTCTGGCATAAAAGGGTTATTAGCGAGCCTGACCACTTGGTTTCCATCCCCCTCATCGGTAACCGTACCAGTACCAGTGACTTCTTGCCTGTTGTTTTTGGCAAGCTGAGCATGGTGTACGCCCTCCCTTCGTGGCTTCAGCCTCAGTCTGCCTTCAGCGCCCTTGCGCTTCTCCTTCTCCTTCTCCTTCAACTTCAGCTTCTCAGTCTCCTCTTTCCGGCGTTTCTTTTCTTTCTCCTCCATTATCCTCCTTTGTTCTGCTCTCTCACGCCTCTTCACCTCCTTCAGAACGTCCTCGTCTGCTCTTTTCCGTTGATCTGAATAGTCAGATGACGACGAAGACACAAGGTACTGGCGTGCAGCCTCACGGATAGCGTGAGCCTCCATGGATTTGGCCAGAGCCGTAAATTCCAGCTCAGCCTTTTCTCGCAAGATGGCTGCTTTGCGTCGAGCGCGGACTTCTTCGGCTCGGGCGTTCAGAAAAGCTGCCTCTACATTCTGTTGTAGGTTTTCCCCAAGAGCTTGGTTGTTGGCCTGGTTGTAGTAAGGGGGGATAATGATCTCCTCATGAGCGCTGAAATTGGACGAAGAGGACGAGGAAGATGGATCTTCGTAGATGGGGTTAGGTGGTGGCGGAGGCTTGCCGCCATTGGAATCGGAAGGAGAGACTGGAAAGTCTTGAGAGCGGCGGTCGTTGTCTCTGGGACGAGTGATGTGTCTGGTAAGTGGTGGAATGTTCGCAAGGCGGCGGTCACGTAACGGGCTGTAGTAACTCGGCAAGGGGTATCTGGTCTGCTTGCTTCCCATGCCGCCCCTGGTTTTGTTGTCAGTATTCGAGCCACTTTCAAAGGGCATAGTGTGGTCTAGGCCTGAAGCTCACCCAAATGGTGCGTTTTCCATTGTCACGTATTTCAGCCTCGGTATCGATAGTCTCCGTACAAAATTGGTTGATCGATATGTGGCTCCTTCTTGCCGGCTTTTCGGTGCTTTTGATAACGGCAGCGGTGGCGTGGATGACGACGAGGGCGGGCTTCGAGAGCGTACGAAACAGAGGTAACGACCCAGACGAGATCGTAGTCAACATGTGATCGCGAAAGTAGCTGTCCCATGAAGCGTAATGTCAGTGGTCGAACAGATTGGAAGGCAGATGGAGAATACTAAACAGACAAAAGTGGAAGAGTATGAAGACATATTTAGAGTTGTCCCTCAGCAGCCCTTTTCCTAGGATGTTGAGATGATAGCTTGAGGCAGACGACCTTTCCGCTGTTGGGTTGCCATTGTTGATGCAAAGTGTTCGTGTCTCGGATGAAGTCGCAATCTGAGACTACACAATGACTAAGAGGTTCAGCCGCGACAAAGAGCAGAATCCACTTGAAACGGTACATGATGAAGCAGAAGAAACTATCGCATCGTGGTGTTGAGACACGCGTGAAAAAAAGCCGACTAACCACAAGAAAAAGTGACAAGTCACAGTGTGATTACAGTCTCCAAGGCGAAAGGGACAGGAACAGGTCCACGATAGGATGACGGTTCGGGCATTGGGCTCCAGGGTTAGACATAGAGCAGGAACCACCTCATCGGTTGAGGATGGCAACACCGTGGTTTTTGACCGAGGCAGCTATAGAACATGGCATTTTGTAATTCTCATCCGAAGAAGGAAAATAAAATATGGAGCGAAGATGTTTATTAGTAGGCTACAACGATTCAGCTGACTAGGGACGTATGTTTCGATTTGGAGAGGACTACGATAGGCAACCGCTCATTTTGCCAAGACGTGAAGCTGATTTCTGGCAAGAAGAAATAACAATCACGTGAAAGCATCAGTGGTTTAGTGGTAAAATCCATCGTTGCCATCGATGGGCCCCGTGTTCGATTCACGGCTGATGCATGAATCCAAACTTCATTTTCTCTACAGATGAGGACTTGAAACATCGTCTTTTATCTCTGAAGCAAAGGTTTTTTTCTTTTTTTTCTTCTTCTTTTTTTTCTTGTTCTTTTTTTTCTTCTTCTTTTTCTTTCTTTTTCTTTTCTTTTCTTTTTCTTTTTTTTCTTTTTCTTTTTCTTTCTTTTTTTTTCCTTTTCTTCGCTTCGCGTCTTTGTTCTTGCGAAGCTTCCCCTCTTTGTTGCTCAGGGTTGAAGTGCTTGAAGATGTTCAACCTCAAAACCTGCCGAAGAGAATGTGACCAAGCGCCGGAGCGTAGCTCAACCTCTCTATGGATGAAAATAACTTGAAGAAATGTGAAACAGTTACCTTAAACGGTCTAGAACAACTGCACATACCAACCCGCACATACCAACCCTTAACCTCTCTTCGGCGCTGTCAAGTTGGTGATGCATTGCTGTATGACGTCACAAAGATCATCCCGTCGCGCCAAGATCCTATCCCGTGTGCTGCTGTGTGGCTGACGCCCCCAGGGCCGCAAACCACATGGCACCCAACAGGAAGCAGAGACATTGTCTCGGGGGAAAAAAGGAGGGATTGCATCACTGGGGGCTGAAGAAGCAGACGAAACAGGATTTCTTTCAGTTACACAAAACAAGACAAACCAAGACAAGAACATGGAGAGAACAGCCTTCAAATCCGTCGTAGTGCGCTGCAGTGTTGATGCTTGGCTTCATCACCATTTTTTTTCTTCTTTTACTCCAGAGTTCTGGACCCTTGAAAGGTTGAAAGAGCTGTTAAGCTTTCTTGTTGTGCTGCAGTGGCGGTAGTTTGAGGTGACTTACCTCCCTGTCTTACTCACACCTCTGGTTTCTTTCACCTTTTCTCTCTACGCACCAAAAGAAATCATTGTCAACATGTTCGGCCGACGTCGTAATCCGGACCCAGTCCCAGCAAACGGCAGCAGCGGTGCCGTGCTGCCCACCCCCAAGCACGAGCACAATGGCACTCGTCGCTCGTCCTCTTCTTCCAGCAGGTTAATCCAGTTCATCAAATACTGGATCATCGTCTCATGGATAGATCTCCTGGCCATGGGCCTCCTCGGCGGCGCCGCTTTAGGGGTAAGCCTTCTCCTTTCCCTTCCACTCTCCTCCCCCACATAATTAACAAACTATCCAGATCTACGAAGCCCCCTTAGCAGCCACCCGCAACTTCCCCATCACATTTTCGGCGTCAGGCGACATCGTCTACCCGGAATTCGCCTACCCCAACCGGGGCTGGATCATTTCCCCCGCCGCCTCAGGCGCCATTTCCGCCGTCATCCCCATCGGCATCATTCTCCTCGCGCAAATCCGCATTCGCTCGTTCTGGGACATGAACAACGCCATCATGGGAGTGCTCTACTCACTGATCATCTCCACTTTGTTCCAAGTCGTGATCAAGCAGCTCATTGGCGGGTTCCGCCCTTACTTTCTGTCAATATGTCAGCCCGACATCTCGCTCGCGTCGACGCACAACACGACGGGGCTCAACGGGGTGGGATTCCAACAGATCATGTATACTTCCGAAATCTGCACAAACCCCGACAAAAAGGCGCTGAAAACGGCCATGACAAGTTTCCCCTCGGGGCACTCAACGTCGGCCTGGGCGGGGCTTTTCTTCTTGTTCTTGTGGATGAACGCCAAGCTCAAGGTCTGGGGTAACTTTCGGTCGAGTTTCTTCTCGCTTGCTTTGCTGTGGGCGCCGATACTCGGGGCTACGCTGATGGCGGCGTGTCTGACGATCGACCAGGCGCATAACTGGTATGATATCGTCGCTGGGTCGGTGATTGGAACTCTGGGAGCGATTACCTCGTACCGGGTTTTGTATGCGGCGGTTTGGGACTGGCGGTATAATCACATCCCGCTGAAGAGGAGGGAGGTGTTTGACTATGCGGCGGCCGCGGTGGGGAAGCCGGAGAAGGCGGTGTTTATCCGTAAGCTTGGGTGGGGGAGGAGGAAGAAGGCAGCCACGACGACGGCGACGAGGACGGGGTATGGGAAGAGGGAGTCAAGGGGAACGAGGAGTGAACGGAGCAGTGCGACATATGCCAGGAACGGGAGCGGGGTCAGCCCGCACTCTCGGGTCCCGGCTCATCAGCCTATGGTGCCGAGTGGGCATGGTTCTGGGATGGTGCATGAGCCCCAGCCGGCGACGGTTAGGGGAACGAATGGGCAGTACTATACGCGAGGGGATGATATGGTTTGATGTGGGATCCGTTGGCTGATGACTTGTTCGTTGTTTCTCTGTTGTTTGCCTGATGGTCGCCTGATCTTGCTATGAGCCCGAAACCAGTTTTTCTTTCGAAATCTTGTGATAATTATCTGTAGCGCTAGTATTTAATCAAGGGCCATGATGGCCGTAATCGCGTTCGAGGCTTTGACACCGTTCATGTTTGGTGTTACCATTTGGGATAGCGAAGCTGCGCCAAGTCAGTAGTCGTAGAGAAAACGCCCATCCGTTTGCTCGATGTGTGGAGAGATGTCAGCAGGTAAACAGGTTGCCCCGTAGGACGGACGCCGCGCTGGAGTTCCCACATGGGAAGGGATTGATCGATCGTTCACATGGGAAATACTTCCTGGGGAAGGATTTGTGTCTTATCATTTGCTGCACAGAAGTGTGGATAGTGGCTTGGCTGGTTGGGCTTAGCGACTGACTGCCTTGGTTCAATGCGATAACTTCGGATCCCCAGGCAGCATGATGGGAAGAGATTGTGCAGATATCTGTGCATAGTGCAGTGTGGTTTTGCGGGACTTGAGATTTCGGGTACCATTCTGAGGCGATCTTGGGACTCCTGGCAGTCCACTGTGATGATAGTGACCCCGGATCATCAACATGAGATGTACATAGCCCGCTTATTGCCCTACGCGAGCCATGGCATTCGCAAAACCCCATTGAATATCGCAGCAGCGGAGAATTTCCCGAAGAACTTCCCAAGATTTAGTTCCCGGGCTGGGCGCTCGGCCAAGATGGGCAGCGTCAAACTCTGATCATCTACTCGTTTTGACGAAAAACATCATGACTGACCAAAGCTGGTCCGCATTTGACAACACAAAATATCGAGAAGAGAAAGAAAAAGAAGCTGATCAACTTCAAGTGATCCAGGTTAGCACATATCCAAAAACAAAAAAGCATTGCGCTCTGAGATACATGTTGTGATGTTGCAATAGGAATCTGGTCGTGTGAGATGGCGACATCCTCCAGAATCCTCCGTTGCGGGGAAGCTGGTCCGTCACCGAGATAGTGGCTTGGTGTGTCGTTTTGCTCGCCCCATCCCATGCACCCCGTCGGACTTCTGCACAAACTGGCAAGGTGCACAAAACCGACGTCGGTGGCTTGATTGGGGTGGGCGACGACCGACAATTGCCGTCTGATGGAAAGGGACCAGTGACCACACTTATTGATCCCAATGAAACCCTGTTTCGCTATTTTCCTCTCTGCATCTATCGCAACTTTGCCGCAATTTTTTTTTATTGACCAACGAATCAATATTTCCTGCAGTACCAAGAATCGAAAATCCCACTTCTCTGCAGACGTTGAGAACGGACAGAATGGCAAACACTGAACAGAGTCACGTTCCTTTGGACTTTTGGGGTAAAAGGATGGCAGCGGCTCAAAATGCAACTGCTAACCAGATTAGGCCACCGAGTCAGGGTTTGCGCTGCTAGACAGCTCCATATTCACTTGATTATCCCTAGTGGAGTGGTGTTTTGGTTCCTCCACCAGGCTCCAGCAAACCTTCTTTTGGCGCTGGTCAGATCTCCGAGATCCAACTTCATCCCTCGTTCCTTGCAGTTGTGCAGCAGAAGCAGGCACCAGGTCGATAGATAAGGGCTAACAAGCAACGCACGCACACACGAGTCAAAAGCCGTTCTGAACAACTAAAGTTTCGCGGTGGTGGAGTTTTCAGGCCTCACAACGGAGATAACAACAAGCCCTTACCCATGATTGACGGTCGAATGGATATCGGCACTCCATCACAGCAGCGAATTCCCACATGTCAGACAAGCAAAGGGGGCGACTCGACTGCCAACTTGGAACCAAATTGTGGCAGTCCAGAGATATGCGGTGCCGTACTATGGCCGTGGGAGGAAGGCAGACGTCAACTTCTAGAACAAGTTGGTATGCCATGCCCTTGGCGGTTGGGTGGTATGCTGAGCATCCTTCAAGCAATGGTGGCTCTTGTGTTACATAGTAATAACTGATGATAGATACCATTCTGCTCACCGAAAGCCCGGTTTCTGTTGTTCCTGCTGCGTCCAGTCCCCGCGAAACGACCCTCCGCAAGTCAGCACGCAGGCGGCGTGTCTCCGCCGCCGAGAACTCGGCCGCGACCGAACAAGACCGCTAGGAACCTCGGCGTGTCTCGGCAAGGCTGGGCACGCTTCAATACCGCGTCTCACTGGATAAGCCGTTTAAAAAGGGCCACAGTGCGCAAGGATCAACAATTGGCAATGCCGTTTTATCCATAGCCAAGAGTCGAGACGAATATCTTATCTTGGTCAACGCTGCTACGGCGCAAATCACCTTCCTTTCCAGATGGCCTCCCCGCAAAATAATCCAACTGCTTCTCGCCCGCAACACCTCCTTGGCGGATGAGAACAATGGCCAGGTTGCTATCGCACCTTCCCGTCCCAGTCCCTGATGGCTGACCACACTCCTGGAGCCCAGTGCCCCGAGTGTCCCCCGCACCAACGGCTGATGGACGGTTGAGGTGGCGTCCCGTGGGTAAAGTACATCAAGAGGTGGGGCATAGCTCCCGAGTACATATTCCTGCGTGAGACCCCGAACCAAAACCTTGGGTTCTTCTCTTTTTATCGTGCTCGCGCGTGGAGGCTTCAACACAGGAAAAGAGACCACTCCTGACCTCTGCCACTTCGCCCACCGACAACACCCCAATATCCCCACATACTCCAGCATCATGGATACCAAGGAGCAGCAGGGGGCGACCACCATAGGGCGGACGCCCTCTGACAACACTCTGCCGGAGCCCACCGTCGATGACGAGTTCCGGAGAGACCCCAACCGCAAATGGTGGCACGGTATTCGGGAACCTGGCCATGCTCTCCAAATCGTGATTGCAGCCGTCCTGGCCATTGCCATCGGCATGGCTGTCACAACCACTGTCGACGATGTTCCCGACGCTGCTAGAGTCATTATCGCCATCCCCGGTACCCTCTGGTTGCGTGCTCTCAGAGCCGTCGGTATGTGATTCACGCCCCCTGTCCTAGCTGTTACCTACCTGTAATCTAACACATGGTAGTCCTCCCTTTGATCATCTGCGCCATGATCCTCGCCGTCCAGAAGTTGAAGGAGATGTCGTCCGGTGGTGGTGGCAAGCTGGCTCGGTGGGCCGTCGGATATTATGTTGCCACAACACTTCTGGCCATCGCCCACTCCACCATCGCCGTTGCTGTCGGCTGGGTTCGTCTAATGCAAGAGATGAGCCCAGAGGACCTCGATGTGTCCGAGAAGGATCAGGAGATGATCGCGGAAAGACAGAACGTCAAGATCCACGACGTCGTGGTGCAGATGTTCGAGTCCCTTATCCCGATCAACATCGTCAAGTCATTGGCGGAGGACGGCCTCCTGGCTGTGCTCATCACCTCGGTCATTATCGGATACCTCATCAAGCCAGGCTCGCCCATTGTCAGGGTCATCAAGGAATTCGAGGAGATTGTCACCATCATCATCACCTGGCTTGTCAAGGCCGCGCCTATCGGAGTTTTCTTCCTCATTCTCCCCAACCTGTTCCGTCTCAAGATCGAGATTATCGGTCAGAACCTGGGTGTCTTGATCGCGGCTTCGCTGGTTGGCATGTTCTTCCACCTCTTTGTCGTTCTGCCTGCCATCTACTTCGCCGTCCTCCGGAAGAACCCTTATGCCTACTGGATGACGAACTCCCCGGCATGGATTACCGCCTGGGGTACTGCTTCCAGTGCGGCTACCCTTTCTGTCACAATGAAGTGTGCCAGGCGCAACAGGATCCCCGACAGTCTGGCCAAGTTTGCCCTTCCTCTCGGCTGTCTGATCAACATGGATGGGTAAGTTTGCAGTTGTCTCCACCTGAGAGGAATTTTTTAGCTAACATTTTCATCACAGTACTGCCATCTACTTCCCCGCTGTCGTCGTGTTCCTCGCGGCTACCCAGGGCATCACCCTCAACGGTGCCGACTACATCATCATTGTCTTGCTCTCCACACTCGCCTCCATCGGTACTACACCTATTCCCAGCTCGTCTCTCGTCCTGACAGTCATGATCGCCAGCAGCGTCAACGTTCCCATCACAGGAATGTATGCCGTTGTCGTTGCTATCGATTGGTTCCTCGACCGCTTCAGAACCGCTGTCAACGTCAGCGGTGATCTCTTCGCTGCTCCCATTCTGCAGAAGGTCACGAAGATGGAGTTTGAGGAAGAAATCTCTGATGAGGAAGGTCGGGTTGGCGTTGTCTAAAGAGATGATAGTATTTAGCGGGGAGTCGGCGTTGGTTGTCTATTTTCTTGATTATATGTTTCAGTGATACCATGGGTCTGATGACAGCCTGTTTTTGGAATATTCAACACAGTTTTTTGATCATCATGTTTGCCTCGTTTCGATTTGTTATTGTTTTTTGACAGAAACACACCAAGTGATGCTTTTGTTCCCAACCGTTCTCTGCACCCTACGCATCATTCATAAGCTTAACCGGCAACGGCTTTACTGCATCGATGGGGCGCAAGTCATGCCCCCAGGCCATGTGCTGCTTCCTCTGGAATTTCCCCGCATACGCATCCCGCGATTCCCGAATCGACTCGAGACCTTTCGCCAGGACATCTTTTTGGAAGCTGTCAAGGCTTGCTTGAAGAGCAGGGAAATCGTTGTTGTCTGCGCCAGCGAGGACTTTGCTGAGCTGCACCGCGTCTCGGATGGCAAAGATGGCTCCTTCTCCTCTTACTATAGGCTGAAGTCAGCTGTTTTCCCCTGGTACCTAGCATGAAGTGTGCTTGTCAGGTGAGGAGGGGTTCGGCAGGTGCTCTTCGGGAGACTTGCCCGAGTGAGGAGAGAGATGTAGCGGGAAAAGGGGGAGACATTTACTAGGAGTAATAGGATGCGCCGCGTCCCCTATCAAAACCACCCTGTTCACCGCCGGCGGGTGTTCGATGAAGGCGTCCCACCATGCTGACCACTTTTTTTTTTGTTTCCAATCAGTCCCAACTTCCAACCTTTTGTGAAAGAAGGGTGTGTGTGACACACTTACAGCATTAGACTTTACGTCGGCAACCTCTGTTCTTTCGACGGTAACTCTTAGCTCGGGTTTGAGAGCCTGGACCTTTTGTTTGGCTCTCGCTAGGCGTTCGGCTTGGGATACGGTCTTGGACCAGTGGTTTAGGTCAGAGACGGCCAGGTCGTATTCTGTTAGGACCCAGTAGTACTGGCCTGATGTTTCATTGCCGTTTACTTTGACGCTGTTGAGGCCGCTGAAGAGCACGAAAGTGGGCTGGATGGCGATGAAGCAGGAGTGTCCGTTTTGGAGCTGGATTTGCATTTCGGGACTGGAGAGGGTAGTCTCGCCGGCGGTTACGGTTACTGGGAATTGTTGGAGGATGGAGTCATTGGGTTGGGCTAGGAAGTGGGGGCGTACTTGGAGAGTGTTAGTAATGGGAGAAGGGGGGGAAGGGCAGGGGCAGGGGGGAGAGTAGGTACCAGAGCTGAAGGTACCGTCTGCGCCAACGACTATATCACCAGTTGCGGTTGTGCCGTCTTCGAAGTGGACGGTGACGTTGTCGGGGGTTTCTTCGAACCGGATGGCTTTCTTGCCCCATTGTATGTCTACGCCGGTTGAGAGCAGAGATCGAAGTTTGAAGCGATTGGCGCGGATGCAAGGGGTCACGGGGGTGTCTTCGACCATGGCCATATTGCCGGTGGGGAAATAGAATATTACTTGCGAGGGTAGGTCGAGGGGCAGGAGGTGGCAGGTTGAGGAGAACGGGGGGAGGTCGTCTGGGAGGGAATTGTCGAAGAGGGCTTCTAGACTTTTTTGATTGTCAGCAACATTACCTGTGAGCTGGAGGGGAGGGGAAAAGGAGTGATTGTACTCGTAGAGACCGAGAGCATATCCAGGGCCTCGCGCAAGGGGGCCATCGTCTCGCTCGAAAATTTGGAAGGGGATGTTTTGCTTGCGCAGGGCTTGGGCAAGGGTCAGGCCGCCCATGCCGGCGCCAATCATGAGGACGTGCGGAGGAGCCATGGATTATCTTGTGTTGAATGTCGGTTTAAGGCGAGTTGTTGCGGTGGTGATGAACGCGCTGATGAGGTGGGAAGGGAGGCACGATACAAATAGGTATTTCTTGGCTCCTGATGGCAAGCGGCATATTGCTACCCCAATACCCCGATCCAGTCCCATGCTGTGATGGCCTGCGGCCTGCATGCAGTCAATCTATCTAAACCCCAAACGGGGTACTTTACCAGCCAGATCGTGCGATGGATGCGAGGAATGCAACATTATGCGGCTCTAACACCCAACGACAGGGACTACTGTATGCCATGATAGTGATGCCGTCCAGGGCTTTCAAGGCATGCAATGCGATGTGATGAGATAGCGCATGAAGGTAACCAGTCACAACAGCTTCATGCTACACTGGATGGCTCGGAGATCTCAGACACAAACTGCTAGCAGTGCTCCATGTGTATGGTGCCTACCTGCACAGAATTTCACCGAACATCCCGTCTTAACCCCTTGTTGTTCATAAGCGTCCGCCATCCGAAGCCCGGTGATTTGAAGTCTTTTGACATCAGCTCCCAAGTCCGTATATATTCTTCATAAGCATTAATCAACCATTATAAATCAATGGATAGTAACTCTTAGGTAAACCCCTTACAGTAGTTCTTACATCGCGATTTACCGGCAGTAGCGCCTTTCCGCGATTTTCTAAACTTGAAAATGCATTGAATCGAACCGTCTCGTCTCACACAACCAAGTAGCAACACAAGGAAATCACTTTCTCCGAGATTGAATCAATCTCTCGTCCTTTCTTATTTCATCTCTCATCATCTCCTAATTAGTTCCTCGTCCTTCTTGCTCAATCCCTCATCTTTTCTTAATTAACCTTTTGTTACTCCTGCTAAAAATCAGGTATTAATCTTTTCCCAAGATTCTTCTTTCCCTTTATAAAACTAAACTCAAACATCATGCAGTAGCAATTACTAGCCTGCCCGGCTAGCTCAATCGGTAGAGCGTGAGACTCTTATTCCAGAGTACTCCGGTTAATCTCAAGGTTGTGGGTTCGACCCCCACGTCGGGCTCAATTCCCGTCTTCGACGATTTCTTTTGCTTCTGCCTTCGAATTCACCATATTCCTCTCTCTCTTATTTTCGTTCATCTCTTTTTTTCCCTTTGTTTTTGCACACCTGTCCAGGCCAAATGCTTGGTGCTGCTCGATTCCAACCTCCTTGGTTGAGGCTGGGTCGACATTTCAACGAGGCCACTTCATGAAAAAGCAAGCGAGTGCTCCTATTCTTTTATTCAATTTTATCACCTTCAAAACAGTTTCGATCAAAGTGTGAAGTGCTGGGCTTTTCGTCAAGTCTTGACCTTTGTTCCCTGTTTTACGGTTAATAATAGGACCTCTTTGACTTTGAGTCCACTTTGTAAGAATGTCGGCGATGCTACTCGTGCTCTCTCCCCAGGGAGAATGGGGACGCAGAAAGTAATTTCGAAACAGACGAGTTTTTTTAGGGGAAATCGATTATAAAACAGTGATTAGGAAGAGGCACCTGTCAGAAAATTGTGATATCCTTCCATTCGAAGACCCCGTCGTCAAACCAATACAGATGAGCCACGTTTGATCCAAAAACCGCCTTTCCAACCCTGCGCAAGACATTGCCACCATGCACTGCCTGTGAGGAACCCTGGGGAACCTCTTCTAGTAACAATCCTTCGCCTCTCTGGAACCCATTGTCGCGAAAAGTGCAGACCTCCGCAGCCCAAAGCACCACCTCCGATCCGGCAGTTTCCCACTCCTTCATCGTGTCAACGTAAAGCAGCAGACGATCGTCGGCCCCAATATATGGCATCTCCTACCACTTGTCTGCAGGATCCTCTAACGCACGTCCGCCAGCTCCATTCTTGATCATAGAGTTCATCCAGATGACTTTCCGCATCTTGCACCGGATCTTGCAAAATCCTGACGTGACCATTCCGTAAGGCACCTTTGCCGAGGCTAGCGTAGTCTACACATCGAGGAGTGAGGCAGTATATGTGTATGTTGGCTCTGGCTGCCAAATGTTGCCGTTAACCCAGGCTGTTATCCCTCCATCGATCGCGGCCCACGACCAAGATGGCGCTCTGTAGCCGGCTGAAGCTGGAGGACGTGTAGCTGTCTCCCGAAAAGAAGTCTTCCAAAGCACCTGACGCAGAAAATATTCCTTCCAAAGACCTGCATGGTAACTAGTCACGGGCTGTGTGCGGACGTACTCCTCCGCCATGGCAGAGATTGCGGGAAGCTTGTCTGCGCCGTTGGTGAGAAATCTGTTCATGTAGGCTGCTACCATGTGTCCCCACCCCACGGGGTGACTATTTGCGCCATAGTTCTGATTACCGGGATCTAGATGGCGGACGATCTGACGGGCGGGATCACGGGCAAAGTGATCGTAGGTGTGGCCTGGGACACGGTACATTGCACGTTCGTAGCCCCCATCGCGGTGGATGCGCTCGAGGCAGCAGTACACCAATTCTCGGCGGCCATAGGCTAGAATTCGACTCGATAGTTGTGTTTCTTGGAAAGTCCAGCCCCTGGTAAAAAGGTTATAGTCGCCGAACTCCTCCGCTTTCGGTGCAAGAAGGACTTCGCCAAAGACATTGTCGTCGAACCTGGCTTTTACCTTTGTTGGTTGGTACTGGGATCTCGGTGCCAGGAAGCCGTCCGAGCTGGTAACTGCTTGGGCGGCAGCGATCGTAAAGGAAGCGCCGAGGTAGATGCGGTGCATCTGGGAGATCTGATCCTCAATGTCGTTCGGGTCATCCCGGACAATTGCCATCGCATCCACCCAGAGGTACCGGAGACCAACGCCAAGAGTGACGGCGAGAGCATCTTGAAGTGTCTGCGGGAGGGTATCGAATGGGATGTTCTTTTCATAGTCTGCGAGGATTTGCTTGATGGTCTTGGATTTTTGGTCGCCGCCCCAGCAGTAGCTGAGCGCTGCGTATGGAGCCAGAGGAGCATTTGTCACCAGACGAGCCCGGATGCCTTTGTCGGCGGCTGTCACCTCTATTAGTCGCTTTGGCATGAATGACTGGTGTTGAAATGTATTGCATCGTGTATGAGAAAGTCGGCACTCATCAAGCCAGCCGCGGACACGGCGGAAGCTCAGTTGGGAGTTGGGTAGCAGATTTGGAGGAAGTTCGTGTCCGAGGTAAGGGTGGGATGATTTCTCTCCTACTTTCTGGGTCAATCAGAGTGGCGTTTGGCAGGACATTGGGGATTACTGACTAGGAACAGGATACAGGACAAAATCCAAAAATTCGCCAGCCCTTCGACCTGGGGAAAAAACGCAGGCATCCTGCTGCATGGTGATTTGATATGGAATCCTGCCCTGGGCCATTCCAAAGTGCTCGTTATTAAGCCCCTTGGAAGGACCCCCATCTAGTCGTACAAGTGTCGCATAGAAGTTGCATCCATCTTCCGCAGCAGCGGTTGCCTGTTCAACATTGAGGTCCAGCTTCTTTTCGCTGGTCCTCCACCCCTTTTCTCCCGACCCTGTGCGATCCCGACGAGTGGTATGCGATGCTTGCTTTCTTCGGAGGTCCAGGAAAATACTTGAACAGTAGTGGCAAGAATGCACTGCTGTCTCTGGGCGGCTTTCAACCTCTTGCAAATGAAGTGTGGTCAGGGAGTCATCAAGGAGCTCTTCAGGCTGGGTAGGCGCGGGTGGCCAATAACCCAACTTGAATCGTTTCGGTGTATCGTCTTCTGAATCAGAATTGTCAGAGCTATACCA
The DNA here is from genome assembly GCA_033296905.1 of Podospora australis. Lineage (NCBI taxonomy): Eukaryota > Fungi > Ascomycota > Sordariomycetes > Sordariales > Podosporaceae > Podospora > Podospora australis. Next base: position 20,273 of record MU864457.1, on the reverse strand, counting down.
CTCCCCTCGAGGGAGCTGGCGATTGGGGAGTCGGAAGTGACGCCATGGCTGCAATGGTTTGGATCAGCTGCTTTCTGATGTAACCTGGAATTGCAGGTGTAGCTCACAAATCGCCCATCATTCCGGATAAGGTCCCGTTCCCTGGCTCTTGATGCGCGATTTCCCTGATGAATTGTCTCAAGACTTATCATCGGAGCTGTCGTCATGGAGGTCTTCGATATCGGTATTGACCGCCATTTTAGTCGTTCAGGTGGATTGGGAAATGGGAAGTGAGGATTTCATTGTTTGTGGGGCTACATGCATGCCCAACATGCGGCGCAATTCCTGTTAGGCCATCGCCATTGGTCAACAACAGAGTAACAAAATCATCCTTTGACAGATGTCATCGCCAAGGAAAATCAGAGAACTATGTAAACTGGCAAGCATGACTCTTAATAAACAGCTTCTCCTATATCTTGATACTGCAGTAAGAGTTAGAATAATTTTAGGTAGGTACTGACTGGGTCTATTCCGAATCCTCCTCATCACTTAGTGGCGGGAACCGTGGCGGTCGGTCCTGCTTCCGTTTATAATGCGGTGCCTGGATGTAGTCCTCATTCTCAAACCACTCGACCCAATCCTTGCACTGAGTGTCGATTATAATCTCCTCAAATTCGCACGGGTAGCCCCAGATGACCTCGTGAAGCGCCTCGTGCCCGAATATGGGGTGTCGTCGGTGCGCATCATGCCGCAGTTTTCCGTACTGAAGCATCAGTTGTGGTACGATGCAGACCCCAAATTTAACCAGCTCAAAGTAGTCCTCGCACAGTGTGAATGCGAGTGTACTGCTGGAAAATCTCCCCGCCATGTCGCAATGATCCTCCCAGTCGAGCAGGGCATTTCGAACAGCACGATTTCGTATAAAGTTCTTGTGACGGATCTTATCGACCTGTGCCGTGATATCCAAGTCGTCGGCTTCGATGCGGTATGCAAGATCAGTTTCTATCTTGTTGTCTATCTTAGGTCAGTTCACAAGTCGAGATGAAGTTCCAAAGAATCGCATGGCATAACGTACAGAGAAAGACACCAGCAGTGGCATCGCTTCCGTCCATCTTAGCAAGGACTAGAGGAACGATCTTGGGTCCCAGGTATAGGAGCTCTTGGAATTGTGGAACACCGGACCACGTCGATGAACTGTGTCCGAGTTTCAGTATTAGTAAGATGCTTGTTACGCGTGCACTGAAAAGGAACGGTCGGCAGACTCTGATGAGGTCGATATGGCATTCCGCCAGGCGCTCCATTTCATCTCGAAATCGGCTTGGTATTTTGGAAACGCAGTTGCGAGTTTCCGGGCAAACTTGTGGATCCAATAATCGACAAGCCCGGTGGTATAGACACCTTCAGACATATTGGACGTCGATGGTGCTTCGTGTGTTGGAAGAAATCGCTCTGTGGTTAATCGCACTGATGGTGTGTTGGAAAACAACAACGGTAGAATCAATGCGGGGAGGGGGTTTTTAAGGTATTAAGATAAGCATGAACCTGATCAATTCATTAGAGGATGGCAGGCCTATTTCTGGGGTAGCAGTTGGCGGCCGACGGGTACGTGCAGGTGTTTCGATGACGATCCGACCTGCAGCTGACAGGTGTCGGTGCCGTGCTATTTGCAGGGCCTTTCTCACATCTTGTAATCTGATCAGCTTCAATGTAACTTTGCGGAGGGGGAATGAAGTATCCGGGCTGAACCTCATGCCGCACCGTTAATAACGATGCCCTAAAGGTCGAGCTGAGTATCACCAGGGATGGGACGTTCACCATCCACAAAGCTGCAGCAAGTTTATCAAACCAGCGAAGACTGATATAGTAACCCTGTGTTGAAGATCCTCAGCAGAACAGTAAGAACTGTGTAAGCATAACTGAATGCCAGCCAGTGCACTCAACCCCTCCTCCCCTCACCCCTCGTCTCATGCCCAGCAAACGTGACCTCCAAAATCTCCTCCCGCAACTCATCGTCATCGTCCAGCACAACCACCCCTGCCCCAGCATCCAGCAACCGTTTGATACCCTGATTATCCCTGATGAAAGTAGTCGGCTCCAGAATCCCCACATACACAACCTTGATAGCCCCGTTCAACTCAATGATTCGATCAGCACATGTTCTGTTGCCGCTCAGCCGCTCGTTGCACGGCTCCATCGTGGTATAGAGCACGGTATTCGGAGGGAGGACTTTGGCAATGTCAAAGCCATGAAGCCCGTGCTTGTCTGCAACTTTGATGAAGCAGCAGTGTTCAGCGTGTGTCGAGCCCGGATCGCCAGCGCGATCGCGGGGGAGCTCCTCTGAGTAGCCCGTGGAGAGGATCTCGTTCTTGTCCGCATCGACGAGGACGGCGCCGACGCAGAATTTGGAGGGTGAAGGGGGGGGGAGAGCTTGGCTTGTTGGATGGCGTAACGCATGTACGCTTTGTGGTCGCCGGGGGCGATGGGGGTTTGGGGGTGGGAAGCCATTTCGAGATCTGGGGATGGAGAGAAAATGGTTGATGTAGGAGGAGGCTGAGCTGGGGGGATTCAAGTCTAGGTGTTCTATACCCAGGTTTCCCTGTAGGGGGCAGAAAAGAGGCGCTGGAGGCCGAGACTCGAGGCAATTGGGGTGCCCGTCTTACCCAGCCTTTTCCGCGACCTAGGCACTGTGTTACAGGCAGCGCGAAGCACTTTTTCCTCCTCGGGGGTTTCGAACGTAGCAGCAACATCATCAAAGTTGGATGCTCCCTTTCCTCGTCATGGCAGAAATTGAGTCTGGCAAAGATAACACTATTCAATTATATCGCGCAGTATTGGAAAGTATGTTTTTTTATTCCACTTCGTTTTCCCTTTATTTCGTGAACCCTGAAAGAGACATGTGCTTTCTGTGGACGCACCGTGACAAGGTGGAGGACCTTTTGTGTTGCAAAATCCTGCAGCTCGACGAGTCGGTTGGAAAATGACGGACACCACAAGCGTGGTAGAAGAGCTGAGAGCCACCGAGCACATGGGAGGCTCCATCTCAATCATGATCATCAACTTCTGTTTTACATCCAGAAGCATGGTCCAGAAGCATGGGCGGCATGCTACACCTGCTTCTGTGGTGATTGCAACATGACTCCCGGTTCAACTTGAGAAGCATACTAACTGACAACGTGTATTCTCAGATCTCCCGGCAGGATGTAGAATCATCTCGACCACCAAGCACGGCGTGAGCTTCTTCGCAAAAACCGGCCACATCGATGTCGAGCTCAAAGACGGGACTCCAAAGTCCTTCTTCATCAAGCTATTGTCAGGCGCCACAGGTGCCAAGATGGTCGAGGCAGAGTTCGAGTCCATGAAAGCCATTCATGCCGTGGCCCCCGATTTCGTCCCCGAGCCGGTTGCCTACGGATCGTATCACTCGATGCCAGACACACATTTCTTCCTGTGCGAGTTCAGGGACGTGATCGAGGGTCAACTTCCTGACCCCGGCGAGTTCACAGCCAAGCTGGCAAGTCTCCACCAGGAAAGCCTGTCCCCGACGGGAAAGTTTGGGTTTCACATAACCACCTACGCGGGAAACCTCCCGCAGATGGTGGATTGGGAGGACAGTTGGGAGCGGTTCTTCTCGAAGAGCCTCCGCCACGCCTTGGATCTGGAAATGAAAGTCAAGGGGTCTAACCCTAAACTTGACGAGCTTGTACCCGTCTTGTTCGATAAGGTGATACCCCGGTTGTTGAGGCCGCTGGAAAGTGAGGGACGCTTAGTCAAGCCGTCTCTTGTTCATGGAGATCTTTGGTACGCCAACTCCGGTGTAGATGCCGGAACCAGTAGAAGTGTGGTATTCGACGCATGCTGCTTCTACGCGCACAATGAATGTGAGTCATGATGCCCCATATGGGTCTTACAGCCTGAGCTCATCAGCTGACCACCCTATCTGCTTAGACGAGTTCGGCCAGTGGAAGCCATCATGTAACAAATTGACGAAAGATATGTGAGCGCATATCACCAGGGAGCCAATCGATCGGAACCAGAGGTGGATTATGAGGGGCGAACTGACCTGTACAAGCTGTATGCAACGCACCCTTCCACGGTTCCTTAGCTACCTACGGAGGCAATCCGGCTGATTGGACTTGGACGATTCAATACCCACGTATCAGCGTTATTCTCTGATAATCTGACTTTGCGAGAGCAGTATGTACAGTGCATCCCATCTTATCAGCTGAGCACTAATCTTCGTATACTAGAATGCTTAAAGACATTAGGGACCTGGTTCAACGTTATGGTCACTGAGGCCAAAATCCTCGAGAGGCATAGACAGTTAGATTGCTCACTTATATATTGATAAATCTTCTCAAACGAGGCTGCGACACCTGCGATTTTTGTTCGAAACTATGTCCTTGAAGCGACGGTTATGATGTCAAGAGGAGAAACTAAAGGCTTTTCTTTGACGTCCGACCGCTACGGAGCCAATACAAGCCGACAGGACGGTATTTCAAACGAGTCCGAATGTCAGGATTCGACGAATCCCAGCCGTGGTAAACATCAAAGCGCTCTCCATAGACATACACTCCTTCACCAATGTCCACCGGGCGTACCATCAGCAGCTTGACCCCGACATGTGCAAAGATACCAGGCAGAGGATGTTCGTGCCTGCAATAGCTACGCGCACCCCAGACCGAGTTCATGACGAACTTGAGCTCAGTGAATCGTTCCCACTCCCGCCTACTCTTCCGCCGTATCAGATCTCGACCAAACTGTCCGAAAACCCTTAGATAGGCAAGGTTATAATGGTCGGCCGTACGCATGGTCGGGTAATCAAACTCCTCGTCAAATCTAGGACGCTTTGCTTCCCAACCCCCAAGGGATATGACGTTTGTATCATCGTAGGTCCAATCCTCCCAGATAACGAGCTTTTGGAGTGTTTTCGGATGCCGGCCGATCAGCTTCCTGGACGTGATCTTAGCGGGATCAGGTCCAAATAGAAGGCTAGCAGAGATTCGAAGATCTTCGACTCGGATGTCGGCTAGATTGAGATAATCAGGCTGAGGTATATCAGCAACCGCCGGTCCAAGAAGCCCTGCCGCAACGAGCAGATCGCGCAACCCAGGCTCGGGAATTGTTTTGCCCTCGTTTTTGACAACCAAGGACAGTGTACGAAGCGTCATTTTGCCGTCGTAGTCGACAATCGGAAGTGTATCGGTCATCCAGCTCTTGATGGCTACCTGGTGTAGGTATTCGTCACGTCGGCGATTCGGACCGCGGTACCACTGGCCTCGGAAGGATTCACTCAGGTCGAGAGTGTGTAAATCGGCGAGCGGTTTGTATGGTAGAATCGCTACCCACTCAGGACAGGATTTGAGGAAACCAATGACCTTCCACACGTCTAGATGTGGCTCGCCGGCAATGATCTGTACACCGGGACACAGGAGAATGATGGCAGATAGAAGCTTCATGGACGGCGGAAAGTGGAAAGACGCCCATTGTGACTTCCCGGGGTCAACTTGGCTCTGAACTTCCTGCGAAGCAGACCACACCTTCGAAAGATATTTCGACATTCCCACCAGGTGCAGAACTTCGCGCTCGAGTTCTCCCGAGAGGTTTCACTGATTCATCGCGAGCGGCCGTTTTCTGGAGGGTGGAAACTGTCCGAGGACGCCACTGGGCAGGAGCAGGGTAAAGTCTAAGTGCCGCACATGCTGACCCAGGCGAAGTCCTCCTTCGTTCTCGCAGAGAGTACGTAGAAATTTGACGGCGCTTTTTGACGTGGCTATGTTTTCTGGGCGGACGGATTGGGGGCCGACGAAGAACTGAGGCCGCGGGTACAACAGAGGAGCCGCGATTGCGTGAAATCCGCGACAGGTCAATGCCAGGTTGTAAAGATCTCTCTGGCGTTCTTCAGAAGTCAGGAAGATGAAGATTTGCTCGGTGATGACGACGTCGAGGTGGCTGAATGGTCTGAAGCCGTCTGGAATAGGCTCGCGAAGCGTAGCGCTGTCCGATTCCATGACTGCCCTATACTAGCATACGTAGATTAGCAAAATGAACGAATGTTTCCCAATCCACCAAGCCTGCTAAGTGACAGGATAATGCCCACTTCAATCGGTAAACAGCGTGCCTCGTTGGAATATGTGGATGCGGAGGGCTGGTGTCTCGCAATGGGTTCGGCGTTCGCAGAACAGGCGATTTTAGGAAGATCGTGAGTTTTCGGAGAAACAGAAAAGTGAAGAAACAATGATTCCTTCTTGCTTCGTGGTGAATTGAGTTATATATAGCTCAGCGAACGTGATGGAAGCAAGCGTTTGCAAGACCCCGAATTTGTCGGCGAACTGTGTTGTGTGATGAAGGTGGAACTTAGAGTTCTCAAAAAAAAAAAAAAAAAAAAGCCTTGGACGACCTTTAATCGCTAGCACCACAGCTTTTGTGGGATTAAAGGCTGCTGGCGGAGAATGCAATTCACTCTCCCTCCTAGAAGGCGCGTTTGCAGCGAGTCTTGTCGAATTGGTGCCGGTTTTCATCTGATCAATAAAGACCAATTGCCCATCACCAGTACATTCACCACTACACCCACCACCACGGCCAGCCTTGGTCAGCGGCTACGATCAATGGCCTCAACCGATTGGCTGGATCATTTACGTGCGTGGGCACCCACACTCATCGGGCTGCGTGGTCCCATTGTTGCATAGAAGACTGGCTGACCCAATGATCGACAACAGAGCTGTTGATTGACCGACCGTTGCGCAGGCAAACCAGCCGACGAACGTATACCTAGACAATCAATGGATCAGTATGAGACTGAATATACTTATAGGCCTTGGTGGACCTGGGGGCTTTTAGGGACTTGGTGCGTGTGGCTGCAGTTGCGTTGACCCCGTGATAGCCGATGAACCGGCCACAATTTCCCGGCATGGAACAGACCATCGCCTCTATGAAATCCATTGTCGTGAAAGGTCCATACCTCCCGCAGACCACAGCACCACCTCTGATCATACTAAATCTGGGAATAACCATGCTATAAGGTGCCTTTGCCGAGGCGGAAGCAGTTTGCACATCCAAGACCGAGGCGGTATATGTGTACACTAGTCCGACTGTCGAATATTGCCGTTGACCCAGGCTGTGATAACCCCTGATTTACCCCCATCCCCATCGACCGCGGCCCATGACCACGATAGCGCTCTGTAGCCGGCTGAAGCTGCCAGAGGACTAGTGGCTGTTTGCCGGAGGGGAGTGTTGCAGAGAAACTGACGCAGGAATTTTTCCTTCCGTAGACCGGCATGATCAGTGGTCACAAGCTGGGTAGGGTTGTACGCCTAGCCTCTATGGTTAACGGCTATGAATCAACAAGGCCAATCGCCTTAATGTGTCCTTGTGCCACTCGATCGATCATCTGTCAATTCATCGTCTAGGTTCCTTGGTGGACGGGTGGCCTGCTCTCGCCAGTGCTCTCTTCGAATTCGTGGGACATGGTCAGCCCCCTGTCGACGATCTCCGAGGGCCTGTGAGGCCCATTCTTCGAGGCTCGGCATTTCAGGCATATGAACTCGTCGATCGCCAGCGTGAAACATCCGAGCTGGTTGGTGTGCCCGCTGACTCAGAGTAAACTGGACTTGGTGGATAGGTGCTGAGGAGCTCGGCTGGCTTGGTGGGGTTGACTGGGCTTGGGTGCGAGGACGAGATTGGCGACGACGACCAGGGGACTCGGTGATTTGTGATGGTTGGCGCGCCTCAGGTTGCAGCAGCGGCAAGTGTGGGTGGTGTCCGTTCCTCGTTTGGCGGCAAGAGGGGTTTTTGGGTGTGCGAATACATGACCGTGGCAAGGACTCGACAGCTAGACGTATCTCGATAGGGTGTGCGGCATCAACGGTGTTGCTGCCCGGCAGGTATGCCAAGACCTAGCGGTTTCGAGCGTCTGGTTGAACGTTAGGGTCTGGAGGTAATAGGTTTTAAACTTAAGCTTTGATCAAGATATTCAAGAAGAGACGAGAGATATGAATCTGAAATCTTTAAGATAAGGTAGAAGGGATGAGGTGTTAAATAATACTCTTGATCCAAGCAAAGGTAAAATATGATTATGTTATTTAAAGAAAATGTGATATGAAATGTTTGTAAAGAAGGTGGTAAATTACTAGTTATGAAAGTGTAGAAGACTAAGGAAGAAGGTCCCGAGACTGACGGACACAGGGCCTATCTACCCAAATAGGATAGCCAATATAGAGGTGGGCTGTATCAAAGAATGTACAGGTGAAAGGCGTGAACCCTGTATCAAATGCTGGGCCACAAAAAGTCCACCACTGCCCTCAGTGCCAAGTGGTCCAAATCCTCCATATTCCCCATATCCTCCATTCCACGCGCGTATAAGCCTGGGCCTGTTGACTAGGACTGGGTAGGCCTGTTGATTGAGGGATTGGCTGGCTGGCTGGTTGGTTGGGTCTGTTGATCATGGATGTAATTGTTCCCGTTGTCTCGATCTGGGTACTTGAGTTCACTGTGTCTGCGATTGTTGGATTTCAATGGGGACGATGTAATCGTGTTATTGCTTATGGTCTGCTGGCAGCGGAAGCATTGTTGTTCTTTTCTCTTATGTGCTTGTGTCGACTACTTGAGTTCATCGGAGGGCCACTCCACAATGTCGATCCGTCGTTGAGAGAGATAATAACTTATTGAGAAGCTCGTCTACGGATAGTTGTTGTACTTCGGGGTGACCAGGCACGTTTACAACCCGTTGATCAGCAAGACGATTCTTATATACGGCCAGATGGCCGTTAACCAATGGGTGATATAACGAAAATAATATCGCTCAGTGTGATGCTATTTCGATGTGGCCGGGCGGTCGAAAGCAATGTACATCTTCAAATCGCCTCGAGATAAAAATTTACAGATCTTCTTTAATCAAAGCCGTCTTCCCTTGAACTTGCAACTCTACACTGATCCTCACTCGCCAGCTTTGGGGTCAAATACCGACACGGGCAGCTAGCAAGAAAAAAGCAGAAGAAACGCACAGGAAGGTTAAGGGTATGATACCCTATGGAGTGCTGAGTGCGCATCGTAGTGCTTACCAAACGGAAGTTGAAAAATAAAATGGCTGGATCTTTCTCGCCATCCACCATGCGTGAAACTCGATGCATGGACACGCACGTAAGTGACATCAAAAGACGCAGTCATATGTTGCTTTCCAGACCTTCAGGCAACCACCGGCGCCCTTCTCCCACTTCTCGCTGTAGCCCAGAGTCAAACTTACCCTGACCAAACCGGCCCCTGGCTGCTCAAAGTCAGCTCCCCCAATCCCACCGATGACGGTTACTATCCCGCAGCAGGGTACGTTGCCGCCATAACGGAGCAGCCCCTCCTTACTACCCGCGGAAATGCAGACGGATTCTTCTTCAACTACAGCGCTTCCTCTCCCAATACTATCATCGACGGCTTCCAGACCGGCGTTATCATCTACAAGCTTCCTCTGAGGCAACCCGACCCGTTCAATCGTACCGATCTTCCCTCAAGGTGGAACATATATGGCTCTGGGCTCTCCAGTAATGTTGCCGTCACCGTCTTCAGTGCCAGAAGCGGCGAGGGTTCGAGGATCGGCTTCGATGCAGGCAACAAGCTGTTTGCAGTTGACCGATACGGTGAATTTGATGCGACGGTCCCTTATGATCAGAGGGTTGACAAGATCTTCTACCAGTGGTATATGTGTAATACGACGTGGCTGGGGAGTTATCGGTACAGAACACTGGCGTGGGTTGTGAGAGGGGAGCCTGTGAACAAGAGTTGCTCGCCCGCGAATGTGACCAGGGGGAGCAAGTAAAGGATTGATACAAGGCAGCGCGGAGCATGGGAGACATCTGACACCCATGTTTTGGCACAACGCAGCTGTGGAAGCCCTGGCTGATTGTCACGATCACAGAACAGATAGAGAACACCCGTCCTGGCACGCAAAACTACCACGTAATGACCACGGGCAATTTGAATTTCTCGGCTTTCTCTTGTTAGTGAATTCCGTAGGCACTTGTATATCCAGAGTCTTGGGCTCCCAGTCAAATTCCTTACCTGATGGCCCAAGACTGGCAAGATCCCAAAACCAAGACATCACGTAAGGTGGCTGGACAACGTGCTAGAGATGATGGGGTTCGCATGACCACGAACAGACAAGGCTTTAGGGCCGAGACTTGTGATGGCAGGAATCTCAGAACCCTACCTTGCCATTTTCAATATTCGGTGGTTTCCTAAGCAGAGCTGACCGAAATGAACGGTACAATCATGGTTTGCTCACAAGGTTGGCGGTCGGTAGTGGCTTGGTCATCATTCCGAAGGCTGGCTTGGCCTTGCTTACATCTTGCTCAGGTGAGTAGGTACCTTATCGTCCTCACCGAAGCCGTCCGCACTTGGATCCTACGGTTCATGTGCTCAAGGTATCTCGCATGAGAATATGAAAACGATATGTGTATAAAGAGGGCCGATGGAACGTAGAGATCCACAGACATAATCACAGAGAATCATCAAGTTTTCATTCAATATTGTCACCATCATGATTCGAATCACCACCGCCGCCATCACCAAGGGCCTCATTCTGACCTTTGGCACCAACCCTTTTCAGGGTGTCTCAACCCTTCCTACCGCGCAGGAAGCGGAAGTTGTGTACGATGAAATCGCTACCAACGCCACAGACCTTGACTACGTGGGACCCAGCGGCCCTCTAGAGAAAAGACAGAGCATCCAGATGGTCAAATACTGCGAACACGCCCATTTTGGCGGGAGGTGCCGGAGTCCTGTTGGCGATTGGGACGTTTGCAGTGAGCTAGCCACCTACCATCAACCCAATCCTCAGCAGACAAAATTCACTAAATCCATTAGATACGGTCCCGGCGGAGTACAACGACATCATCAGCTTCATTATCAAGCTCTCACCGTCGACCGTTGATTGCTGCACTTGGTACGAGTAAGTGACCTTCCGATTTCTCTTCAAGTCATGTCGCCTTTTCGCTTGTGACCATTCTTAGAGTTTGTTTTCGCTCGTATAGACATTCTAATTGCGGCGGATCATCCTACCCGCGCCACTACGATGACGACCTGGGCAGTCACACCGGTTGGTGGAACGATAGGATCAGTTCATGGAGGTGCCGTAGCCCAAAGTACTGCGGTGGCGGCGATGGATAAATGAGGGCCGCCGAAATCTTTGGGTGAGCGGGATCAAGCGGTTTGGATTCCAGCTTTTTTTGGTCTTGATCACATACACGCGCTTTGTTGCCAACCTGCCTTCCGTAGTACAGCTACCTATTGCCAAATGTGGGATCTATACGTACAGCATGACTGCTTCGCTTTGTCACCTCAAACACCTACCACCGGTGGTTCAAAGTAGACCTGTCTTGGACACGAAGTGAAACGCCACATATAATGGGCACAGAACATCAGAAGAACAAGCAGAATAAGTGACATCACGGGAATCATGACTACCTTACTTCATCTACGCCAATAGGCTCATAAGGTACCTCGGTACGGACATGATCATCTCTGCCAGTGCTCGTACATTTGACCTGACCACACGCTGAAAACAACAGCACCGCACCTACCGGATGCCCCATTTCTCACCACCGTACCTCAATCAAGAACGAGAATCAAAATTGGCCTACACAAACATCACTCATATCCAACAAACAAAGAGAGAACTTCTTCCCAAAGGCCCGGCAATACCAAGCACCAAGTGAAAAAGAGTGATTCGCCATAGGCGAGAGTGGAAAATATCAAAAATTGTGCCCCATTGCCACTAGGGCCGCTCACCGGGGTGAGTCTTCACCAGACTTCTTGATCTCTGGGAAGATGGGCCGTGTTCTGAGAAGAAAAAGAGAGAAAGAGGAATCAAAGTGAGGGGGGGAGGGGGAGAAGATATACCTGTTCCAGGGCTGCCTGTGCTTGCCCGCAACTTTCTCGCGAGTGCAAATTGTCTGTGCACCGCCGGCCGGGGGGTGAGGGTATCGAGACCCTCGCTGCCTCGCGGCCTCGCCATGGGCGGGGAGGTTTGGGGGTGCTGGCGATGCGAGATGATGTCGTTGTTGTGTATGGCTTCGACGGAGCGGGCCCCCCTGACTTCTTTTGCTGTTTGTTGACTTACCCCTTACCCACACACGGGCCTCTTTTCTCCCCCTTTTTTCTCGATCAACACATATGAGTCCTTTTGCCGTGGTATACCCGAAACGATACGCAGAGATACACAAAGAACCATTCCTGACTCTCGCAAGCCAATCGGAAGCCATCCACGAAGCAGTTCTTTGTCCTTTGTCCAACCTTCCTCACCCAGCCGGCAAACCCCATTCAATCCCAACCTCAAGTCAACACTCAACTCATCTTTACTAGGTACTCCCCTATTGTTACAGTTACCCAACCATGGACTCCGAGCCAGATAGCACAACCCCCAATATCCACCATAACAAGTCCTCCGCCCGGAGTCGGCGCTCAGTAACCTTCTTCCTCCCCACCCATCCCTCATCCCCCTCCTCTACATCCTCATCCTCTTCTATCCCCCCGCCCTCCACCCTCCCCTTCCCCCTCCTCTCATCCCTAACCGAATCCCCTTACCTCTACCGATCCGAAGGGTACCACCCCCTCCACCCCGGCGCAACCCTCTCCCGCCGCTCCCGCTACCGAATAATCAATAAACTCGGCCACGGTCCCAACTCCACCGTCTGGCTAGCCCACGACTCCGCCGCCGTCCACCGGCCCTGGAAAGCCTTAAAAATCCCCCACACGATGGCATCCATTTACCACATTGGCGAAACCCTGTACTTAATCTGGCAGAAAGACCTCTACGGTTTCCACCGCAAGATCTGCCTCGGAAGGATGCAGCTGGCTATTCCTACCGACCGCTTTTATCTCTCCGATGACAAGTGCAGGAATGGCGGCCGGGCGGTTTTAGTTTTCCCTTTGTTAGGGCCGAGGGTTGATGATGAGTCCTATACCAATTACCTGGCCGACTTGGAGACCAGGGAAGAGGATAGGGGAAAAGTGATGCTCGAACTGAAAAGAGGAATCTGCCACCGAGTCGCAGACGCATTAGAAAGTCTCCACTGGCTTGGCCTCTGCCACGGGGGTTTAACCACGGAAAATATCCTCTTCCAGATCGACGGGTTGGAGAAACTAACCGAGGAAGAAATCACAAGAGTGTATGGGACGCCAAGGGGGTGGAGACATAACCTGCCGCTGTATATAGGGGATAACGGGGGCGATCCGAGGCCGCGGAGGCCGCAGTACTTGACTTTGAAATCACAACTTGACCCGAAAATCCTGGAGGAAATTCTTGCGAAAAAGGGTCGGACTATGTCCAGCAGGAGAAGTAGTTACTGGGGAAAACTCGAGCTGCAAATCCCCAAGGTGGCATTGACGGGACTGGGCGGAGCGTTCAGGTTTGAGCCGCTCCATGAGAAGAAGTACTGGCCCATGAGGGAATACTACGAAGACCGCTGCCAGCCAGGGAGGGTCTGGGACCGGGATTGGGTCCAGGATCGGAGGGAGAACTTGCCGAAGGAGTATACTGCCCCTGAAGTTCTGCTCAGGTGGGGAGAGCCGGGTCCAGAGAGCGAGGTGTGGGCTTTGGGGGTTCTGTTTTGCAAGGTCTTTCTGGGGATTCTGCCCTTTACGCTGGCAGAAGAAGAACTGGTTACGGGGTGGGATCCAGAGGAGAAATTGACTTTTGAGAGGTTGAGACTTACTAGTGCCCCACAGGAGGAGGTGAAGGGGAAGTGGGAGCTGATCAAGTCGTGGGAGGCGTTTTGCGGGCCTATTCCTGCTCAGATAAGAGAATCAATTGGCGAGGAAGAATTCGCGCTTCACGGACTAGGTGTCGTCGGGGGAAATATATGGGAGCCCATGTCGATTGCTTCTGACGTTCCACCAACCTGGGAGACGACTGCCTCGGTGGGTTTGATGGAAGGGAGACTAATTAGCGCGGGAATTCCGGTTCAGGAACGGTACCTCTTCATGGACTTGCTACACAAGATCTTCGTCTGGGAACCTGCGAGACGGCTAACCGTGACGGAAGTGTTGGAGCATGCTTGGTTTCGGGATCACCGGGGAAGTAAAGTGAAGGAAGAATAACGCTAATATTTTCAGAACATGAGAACGTTGAAGAGTAAAGATGTAATTAGTAAATAAATCAAGAAACCTTTTGAAGCGAACGCCTATCAATGCACAACCATTTACCGGCTTTACACAATATCCAAAATCATATACAACTCAACTCCTAGCGCTAATGGCTGCTCTATATTCTATGCCCACCATCCAACTCCGCAGGTGCACCTGGTCTGCCGTGACCGTCCCCGTCTCGGACATATGCCGGCAACTCGGAGTACTCGTTTGAGCCGTACATTTCCTGAGCCGTGCTCGGCACGTACTTGAACTTCGCAGGAAGCTCTGAAGGCGACCGGCTATGGTTCACCACCATACCGCTTCGACCCCCAGGATAGTCGCTGAAGTGCGGGTTATTGGTATTCTCGGGATCCACGGCTTCTCTCTTTTGCTTCCATCGCCTGATGAGGAACCAGTACGCCGCACCGATGATGGCAATAGCAGCAATTCCTCCAACAACGCCTCCTACGATCGCCCCGACTGGTGCACTCTTGGATTCTGGCGGTGTCTGCTTTGAGGGGCTTGTCGTATCCGTGTCTGAATCGACAGTGGTGGAGTTGTCGTTCGAAGCAGGAGTTGTCGCGAATAGCTTTTTGACCTCTGGTGAGGCCCATTGCACATTTGCCATTGATCTGCAATGTCTCATTAACTAAAGAATTTCTCCGACGTTGGATTGTTTTGTGAGTGCTTACCCGGCTTTGTACCACTCTTTGATAGAGTCCGCAGATTCATACTCCTTGTCGTTCGCCTCATAATCGTATTTCCACGTCAGGGTTGTCATATCGAACAACAATAACCCCTGAGGAGCTGGATCCTGAGTCCGCCACCCGCTTGGCTGGCTGTGGCCGCCAATGCTCAACACTTGTCGTTTCCCTACGGCAACGCAGTGGTGCCATGCCCGCTGTCCACCGTGTGGTATGGGCAACTTGGTCCAGACGAATCCCGGAAGACTCAAGATGTAGGCATCCTGGTACACCCTTTCGCCGTCGCGCATGTTTGCTCCGCCCATTATGAAAATATCGTACCCCTTCTTATCCGGTGTCGCATAGCCCGCTACGCAAGACGCGATCCTCGGTGTCTCAGGAATGTCTCCCGTGGTCACCTGCGTAAATGTTTCCTTCGTTACGGGGTCGAAAAACGTAAGTTTTCGCATGTCCAGCGGCTCGCCATCCTTGAGTTTGATCTCCTTGTCTACCAACAGGAAGTGACCTCCAAACAAGAATATTACGCCGTTCGATCCAAAGTTGGGCACGAAGTGTGCCATCGCACCCACAAGCGACTTGCCACCAACCGGGCTGAAGTTATCCGTCGTACCATTCTGGTAAACCTTGGTCTTCATGTTGAAAGTCATCATCCCGGAGATGGCTTGGTTCTGCGCCCTTCGCATGGTCCAGCCGTGCGATTCTCCTCCGATCACAAACCCGGTGTCGGCGGTATTCGCAAAGGCGCCTTGGTCGGGAGACAAAAGGTCCTTGGCGAGTAGCCCACCTCCAGCCTGTGGTTTCTCCTCCGTCCATGTTCCGCCGCCGGTGGTATCATCCCCAACAGAAAACTTGTATACTGCTGGATCCAGTGTGCCAGAGCCGAAGGGATACACACCCCCCCACATGTAAACTTCCTGCGCAGTCACATCGGTCCATATGCTTACGCGACTTTTCGACGGGATACCGGAAGGTTTTGGAATGGCGCGCATCGACACCGAGGCGGCGGACCAGGACTTGGACATGTCGATGGACACGGTCGAGTTTATGACATTTTGAGCCCAACCGGGGGCTAGCCGCTCGTCATTCTGGTCGCGGTCTTGGCCGAGCTGGGAGACCTCGCCGCCAAACATGTAGAGGTAGTTTCCTATCACCGTTCCTGTGGCTCGTTAGCGCTCATCCATTCCTCCAACCCGTTGCGCTTTCTGCGGAAAAGGTCCCGGTGCTTTGTTGTGCTCTTCATCCCATTCAGCGGATCTGCTTACCTCGGACATGCGCCTTCCGCATATATCTTTGTGGTGAGGGAACATCTTGAAGCTGCTGGGCGTCTACACCCTCCAATAGAGCAAGCCACGAGAGTAAGCCCCTAAGAAGGATGAAGAAAGGGGACGCCACCCGAGAACGGGCCGACATCTTTCTCGTCTGCCTATTCTTCTCAGCGCGAACACACACTCAAGTAGGTAACACTAAATGAAGGAAAAGGAAGAGACTACGCGCGCGCCACGATGTCTTTCGGCCGAAGAGATATGTGAAAGGGGAAAAGAGATGGGCTAGTCACGTTCAAAAATTCATTTTGGGGAGAGAAACTCGGGTACCCTTGAGATACACAAAGCTGCGTCCGACGCTTCGCACGAGAGGGGAAGGGTTTCACTTCGCAGTGCTAAGGTAACATCGCCGGGCGCGACCGGCAGGGATCCTCGTCGCTTGCGCTAAAGATACCCGCGACAAAGTGCGAACAGACCAATCGTAGAAGGCCTAGTCCAGAGCTTCGGTTACTTCCGTTTAGCGCGGGATCTGGCACTAATGCAAAGACAAGGGAAGGCGTGAGGCTTGGTCCGCTTGGGACAGCCGTGCCTCTTTTGCTGTTACATCCATCCCAGCCGGTTTTGGCTTGGCGCGGCAGAGTCCTGTCCAGTCGGGCCCTTCCGGAAGTGTCGCACAAAAAAGTGCGAGGTGGCTCGGCTTTTTCGGGACAGCGGCCAATGGTGATCAAACTTGACGTTCATGGTTTGTCATCCAGATGGATGGGGGAATTGAGGTCGTTGGAAGTGCTATGCTGCCAGAGCTTAAATTGATGTGTCCCCATGGACGTGAATCATTGCCGCTTTTCTCTTCATGTGCGCTATGCGGGAAAGCACAGCTCAGATTAGGTAGCCGCGCACTTTGTCACTGAGCAGATAGACTGATCACTTTGTTTTCACCGGACTAACTTCACTGGCGGAGGCTGGAGGGTCGCCGTCTTAGGTACATATAGTACCTTAGGTATAAGCACCACTACCGTGTGTGACAAACCCCGTAACCAGACTTTCTCTGATAAGGGATCCTTTTGAAGGTGGTGCTAGGTATGGTGGTTTGGTGCAGCCAAAGGGTGCACGACAATGGAATGTCTCGAAGATAGTCCTCACAAGGTAAGGCTAAGATGCAGTAGATTATAGGGACTATCTGTGTGATCCTATTGCTTGCTGGGGAGTCTCGAGATCCCTCTGGATGCTCGATCCTCCCCGTCTATATAGTCCTAACTATTCTATGGGTGTGTCTGGACCCGGAGCTTGGCATGCGTCCCACGCACCAATCAGCACACAGAGCAGGGTGCTCTGGGTGCTCTGCGCCAAGATACACAGAGCACACAGATCACATAGTTAAGGTAGGACTATATAGACGGAGAGGATCAAGCGCCTCAGAGGCCTTGAGACTCTCCAGCAAGCAATAGGATCACACAGATAGTCCCTACAATCTACTGCATCTCTGCCTTACCTTGTGAGGACTATCTTCGAGACATTCCATTGTCGTGCACCCTTTGGCTGCACCAAACCACCATACCTAGCACCACCTTCAAAAGGATCCCTTATCAGAGAAAGTCTGGTTACGGGGTTTGTCACATTCGGTGACCAAATTGCACGACAACGCAAGTGTGACGGCTCTCGCATAGCGATGCAATTGGCCAATGCGCTAACCTTCCAAAAGGATGTCGAAAATCCACACCACGATTGGTTGGATCTTTCGAATTGCACCATATATGACACTGGAAAGTGGTGATGGCCAACTTTGTGGTATATTTTGTGTGTGGTAAAAAGGATGAAGAAGGAAGATTTGGAAAAGGCTGTGGCCTTTGCCAATATACTACCTCTCCATGAATCCTTATCTATGGTTGTCTAGCTATCTTATCTATACAGTTTGATTGAGTGCACTCAATCTTATCAAAACAAGGTCTTCAATTTGGTCAAATGGTTATTCGACACCTGTACGGGTGTCAATATATATGTTGAAGACCTGCTTTCCATCGCAAGTCCGTCACAGCAAGGCTGGTGGCTTACGCCAGCCTTGCACGGTAATGACTCCTAAGAATGCAACGCAATGATCGCTGCAATGTAATTTATATGCGCGCAATCATTGAAGATCATCAACAATAGCAATGCACATGCGTACGCCTGCGTGGCTACAGGTGGTCGATTGAGTGGTCGATTGTGACAAACCCCGTAACCAGGCTTTCTCTGATAAGAGATCCTCTGAAGGTAATGCTAGAGATGGTGGTTTGGTGCAGCCAAAGGGTGCATGTTACGAACCCTGCCCACGCAGGCTTGGCCGCATGCCCAGCACTGGGCACGTGACGAGGACCCCTCAGTCTGGACTAGGAGGCAAGCAGACCAATCAGAGAGGACCCAGCTCCAGAGGACCCGAGCCCGGGTCGCCAAGCTCCGGGTCCAGACACACCCATAGAATAGTTAGGACTATATAGACGGGGAGGATCGAGCATCCAGAGGGATCTCGAGACTCCCCAGCAAGCAATAGGATCACACACTTAGTCCCTACAATCTACTGCATCTTTGCCTTACCTTGTGAGGACTATCTTCGAGACAATCTATTTGTCGTGCACCCTTTGGCTGCACCGAGTCACCTACCTAGCATACCTTCGAAAGATCCCTTATCAGAGAAAGTCTGGGTTACGGGATTCGTCACAAACGCGCATTCTGTGGGCTGATGCGATATGTATCGACCAAAGCAACAATGACGAAAAAGTACACCAGATACGACTGATGTGTCAAATCTACACACAAGCCAGTGCTGTTCGCGCATTCTTGGGGGCCGCGTACGAAGGGGTTGATATTGCGATGGGCTACATGGTCGCCTTGGCAAATGCGACACTGGAGTCAGGAATACATCCATCTTCTGACGTGGACCCAAGTTACCTATGAGTGTCTGGCAGAGTTCTGAGGGATCCGAAGACCGGATTAGATCTTTAGATAGGAAGCTACAATTTTCCCTAAATAAGTTTCTCACACTTCCATGGTGGACCAGAATTTGGACAGTTCAAGAGTAAGTCGTTGTTCATATTTGCAAGGCACGTTGTCTCAACGCATTCAGGGCAGCATCATGGCTCTTGAGAGTACCACAGAGCGGAACAAGGCTCACCAAGAGTCCTTGGCCTTCTTTGATCGAATTTACCGCGGATTATTCAGACCAGCGAGGCTATGGCCTAAATAC
The DNA here is from genome assembly GCA_033296905.1 of Podospora australis. Classification (NCBI taxonomy): domain Eukaryota; kingdom Fungi; phylum Ascomycota; class Sordariomycetes; order Sordariales; family Podosporaceae; genus Podospora; species Podospora australis. The sequence continues at coordinate 999 of MU864457.1, read as the reverse complement.
CTAGGTAATATCAGATCCTTTCCACGATACCTTGTGCCGTGCTGTATGATTTGCCATCCACTCACAGCACTCCTCTTGGGGCTCACATCAAGACAAGACCCTTTTAATCAGTTTAGTGCTAACTGATACAATCAGATATGTTCTGAATGAACAGGTCATCTTCCACTGCGGGAAACACTCGGTTGACGCTAAGTTTGTAAACCAAGGAATACTGCGCGCCTTTCAGCACTGGAACGCGTATTGCTGCATCCGTCTACCCTTCACGAGGGCCCTGGATGGTAGTCCAACTAGTTCTCCGGAATCCTTTAGACTATACATCTTCTTCGCGGGCATGATGAACCTCACTGCAACTGCAGAGTTCCATCATGGGAAAAAAGCTGAACCATCCGAACTTGAAATCTCCCAGGAGAGTTTACACACCACCCTCATCCGATACCGTCTTCGGCATGCTACGGACGCTCGAGACAAGATATTCGGTCTCCTGGGGCTATTTCCTGAGTATTCTGATATGAAGGTTGACTATGAAGTACTTGTGCAACTTGTTTTATACGGATTTTACGCTCTTTTATATTCATCGCACAGGCAACCTCAGCATTTTGGCCGCTCTCGGAGGCCAGTCAGCGCTTTCACAACTTCCGTCTTATGTTCCAGACTGGTCTGAACCGATCGCACCATCAGTTCATGATGCCAATATGTCCGTCAATTGTGTCTTGGGTCGGATCTTTGAATGTGAGTTCAGACAAGCAATAGCTCAAGTTCCAAAAACAGCTCCGAGGTGGTATTGGATCGTGCCCGGCGTTGCTGGCGCGAACGGCCTCGAATTCGACCGGGTACAGGATATTGTAGCAGCTAGTTGGAACTTGCACTACAGGCAACCCTTCAGAGATCTATGCCAAGGAATGAGTGTTGCGAGGCCAAGGCCTACTTTTCCTGTGCAGACTGCCACTTTGGCCCAGACCGAGGGTCTGGGACCTTTTCTTCCTTCTTCTCTTTTCCGTA